>SJYC01119563.1:0-46125 GCA_006408675.1 Madoqua kirkii
TTTCTAATTCCTGCTGCTTTTGGTTAATTTTGTCTGCTGTCTTATTTTTCTTATCAGTTTCATCAAAAGTTAATTTTGCTCTTCAAAGGCAAACTTTTGGTTTTGGCAGTCATCTCTGCTGTGTGTTTGTTTTTCATTTCATTGATTTCTTTTCCTGTATTTCCTTTGTTTCTCATAGTATTCTTCCATCCAGTTTTTCCCCTAAGTTTTTAGATGGATTCTTTATATTTATTATTCTTTTCTAGTATATTCCTCAAAGCTGTATTTTTCTAAATGCTGATTTAGTACCTGTCAGTGGATAAACAGATAAAGAAAATGTGGGGAGCATATATACACAGTGGATTATTATTCAGCCATTAGAAAGAAGGAAATCCTGCCATCCGCAATAATATGGATGGAACTGGAGGGCATTGTGCTAAGTGAAATAAGCCAGGCAGGAAAAGGCAAATACTGTATGGTATCATATGTGGAATCTAAAATAAAAACTTGATCTGTATTTTTCTAAATGCTGATTTAGTACCTGTCAGTGGATAAACAGATAAAGAAAATGTGGGGAGCATATATACACAGTGGATTATTATTCAGCCATTAGAAAGAAGGAAATCCTGCCATCCGCAATAATATGGATGGAACTGGAGGGCATTGTGCTAAGTGAAATAAGCCAGGCAGGAAAAGGCAAATACTGTATGGTATCATATGTGGAATCTAAAATAAAAACTTGAGGACTTTTTTTTCTTGAGGAAACAAAATAATTCAACTTTATTTTTGAAAAACTTTTGGTGGCGTCACACAGCATAAGGGATCATGTTTCCCTGAACAGGGATCAAACCTGTGCCCCCTGCATTGGAGTCAGAGTCTTAACCACTAGACCAGCAGGGATGTTACCAGCCACAAGTTCTTGCAGTGACTGCTTTCAATTCACCTGACTCAGGATCCCAGCCCAAAGACAGAGACACTTCTCCCGGTGTCTCTTCTCCAGGTGGGGCCAGAATCCTGACGTTCACCTCCCTGGTCCTGAGAGGCTTCCCCAAGTTCCATGAGCATCCTGGTTGCCTCTTTTGGACTGAAAAACACACACAGGGCCAAAGCAGCCTGTAGTTTGGAGCTTTAACTTCCTGTTTTACCATTTTCAAATCTCCACCTCCCATTGTCTGTCTAAAGTTAGCTCTTTGATTCTTTTAATGAGCTGCTTTTAATAGTTTTCCAGCCTTTTAATTTGTCTTCATAGGAAAGAGTGCTTCAGATTACCTTGTGCAGTAAGGAATGCTGTGCTGTGCTTAGTTGCTCAGTCATGTCTGACTCTTTGCCATTCCATGGACGTTAGCCCACCAGGCTCCTCTCTCCATGGGATTTCCCAGGCAAGAATGCTGGAGTGGGTTGCCATTCCCTTCTCCAGGGGATCTTCCTGACCCAGGAACTGAACTCAGGTCTCTTGCTTTGCAGGCTGATTCTTTACCGACTGACCTACAAGGGAATCTTTTATACCATTTATTCTTTTGTTTTACTAAGATTTTTTTTATTCTAACATGTTTCTCATTTATTCATTGCCTCAACATATAAGTATTCATTGAGCATCTACTTTGTTTAGATACAATGAAAACCGTAAAATGGAAAACAAAGAACACACCATCCCTGGCTTCTTGGAGCTTATAGTCAATCTGTTAGAGGAGAAATGACATCACATAGTCATACCAAGTGACGTGAAGAGACAGTGCTGAGAAACATGATGCATTTAATAATAAGCATATCTCTCCTGAAATTGAGTTATGGGAGTAGTAGGAGAGGCACAGCATAAGAGAACTAGAGTTCCTAGTCAGTTGCATAAAGGAGCAAAAAGTTCAACTGGAAATTTCTTAATACTATCATATTTGCCAAAGACATGATTGTGATATATTCTGATATATTTCTATATGAAACAGAATCTGATATGCTATTAGAACTAACAAATTAATACCAAGTTTGCCAGAAGCATGGTGAGTAAATAAAAATCCGTTCTATTTCTCTATGCTAGTAATAAAAAAGAAAATATAATTTTAACATGGGTCCTCATACCATTTATTGTCTTAAATATTTTATCTGGACTTTTAGATATACTGTTTTGGCCACCGGATACAAAGAGCCAACTCTTTGGAAAAGACTCTGATGCTGGAAAAGATTGATGATGAGGGCAAGAGGAGAAAGGAGCAACAGAGGATGAGATGGTTGGATGGCATCACTGACTCAGTGACATGAGTTAAAGCAAACTCCAGGAGATAGTGAAGGACAAGAAAGCCTGGAGTGCTGCAGTCCTTGGGGTTGCAAAGAGTTGGACACCACTTGGCAACTGAATAGCTACTTCTAGACATTCTCAGTAAGGAAATACCGATTGAGAGTTAAAAAATAGAAAGTGTGGGGTCCTTCCCTGGCAGTCCAGTGGTTAAGACTTTGCCTTCCAATGCCTTCCATTCTGATGGGAGAAATAAGATCCCACAGGCCTCATGGCCAAAAAAGCAAAACATGAAACAAAAACAGTATTGTGACAAATTCAATAAAGACTTTAAAATTGGTCCTCATCAAAAGGAAAAAGAAAATGTGATAGGAGAAAAAGGAGGGTGAAGTGGTCAAATCTGTTGTGGGAGCAACACCTCTAGAAATTCCCAGGGAGAGGAAAGAGGTTTTGCTTTTACCATGGGTTTTCCGATCTTTACAGTCACCTCTGGAACCTAGGAAGACGTATAAGCACCCTCCATACTTCTCAAGGGGTAGCAGCAAGAGCAAAAAGCTAGCCTTCTGCCTGGAGGCTACAGCGAGGTTGAGGAGATGAGAACATGCAGTCTGCACATGGTCCATGAAGGACAAGAGTCCCCTGGGGGAGGTTGGTGGGGATTCAGCCCCCTGAAGAAGACTTCTTCTTCAGCCTTTTCAGAGAAATATGACCCTCTAATCTACCATCTGTATGATGGTCAGGGGAGAATACTTGGAGCTGGTCCTAGTGTGAACCCTGAATTTTTGTAACAAGACATAGCACGTCAATTTAATGTTCAAATGTGGGAGGGAAGGGAAGGGGCTGAAATTACAGCCTCTGCTTCAGTAACTGAAAAATGTCAGCAAAGCAGGGGGCACCTGGATTTGAACCAGGGACCTCTTGATCTGCAGTCAAATGCCTGCCCCTGAGCTATACTCCCTCTTATGACTAAGCTTGCATTGGCCCCTTTTCACCCTTGGCACTGCAGCCAGGTTCTGTGCCTAGCCTTCACTTTGCTGTTTCCACACGTCCCAGGAGGTGGCAAGTCTTCTCGGCTGTAGTCTACTTTCCCATCTTCCCCCTCCAGCCCTCCTCTTCCTCAGGCATGGTCATGGCGCCACCCTTTACACCGGGAAAGGTCATTTGAGTCTCTACTAGTGTTTCTACCTCAGCCGGCACATGCGCATCAAGACAAGACTGGTTGGTTCTGGGTCTTCAGTGAACCTCAGACTCAGTGCCTCCACTATACTCTGAAGACTCAAGAAGGGTGCTCATGGTTTCACTCATTCATTCATTCACTCAACAGACACTCTTGAAGCGTGTTAGGTGCCAGGCTCTATCATCCATGTTGAGGACACAGAGACAAGTACATTGTTCCCGTTCTTCAGAGTCTTAATGCAAATAAAAGACGAGCCTATGAACTGAAGTATTTGCAAAGAGTAGCGGAAGCCCAAGCAGAGAGCTGTAGGAGCCGGAAGTGAGAGCTGGGAAGTTGGGAGGGACTTCCGGAGGCAATGGGTGAGGAATTTGCTGGAAGAAGCAGCTGGAGAAGCTTTCCAGACAAAGGAGGAGTGAAAACACAGACACGTAACTGGGTCAGGTGTGTCTGGAGCTCAGACAGGCTCGAGGCTGACGTCACGTGGAGACTCTGCTCATCAGCCCAGGAGACACTTCGGAAGTCAGTGAGAGGGACTGCTGATGAGAGGGACTCAGTGGAGGAAGGTTTGTGACACACAGCACAACCAGTCATAGCCCCAGTTAATTAAAACCCTAGCTGTCCAATTCTAGAGACGAGGAGGTACACAGGTTTGCCCAGGTAGTGTGAAGAACCCCTCTCGTGTATACTAGAAAACCATTATGGTGTACCCCAGGAAACCAGGTGGCATAATGGTAAAGAATCCACCTGCCATTTCAGGAGACACAAGAGACGTGGGTTCAATCCCTGGGTTGGGAAGATCCCCTGGAAAAGGAAATGGCAACCCACTCCAGTATCCTTGCCTGAGAGATTCCATGGACAGAAGAGCCTGGTGGGCTACAGTCCGTGGAGTGACAATGAGTTGACACAACTGAACATGTGTGTTATGGAGTGCCCCAGGGCTCCCTAATTGATTTTGTATTTATTTATATTTACTACTTGTCACAGCAAAAAGTGTTAGCAAGGGGGCAGCTGGATTTGAACCAGGGACCTCTTGATCTGCAGTCAAATGCTCTACCACTGAGCTATGTCCCCAGACCTATGTCTAATGTTAATTGCACCTCTTGATCTGGGCACCTGACTTTCTTATAGTCCTGCTCCCAGGAGCAGGCAGCTTGCCTCATGACAGCCTGGCTCTCTCTGCCATCTCTCACTCACTCATCCATCCCTAAGCACCTACTCGCCAGCTTCTGTGTGCCAGACACACCCCTCTCCTTCCATTTCTCTGGATCTGTCTACCTTGGCCACCCCAGTGCCATCTGCCCTGCGATGGGTGGTCAATGGCTTTCCCCACCTAACAGAACTGTGGTCCCCTTGTCCTCTCCTGCACTAGGGTGCTGAGGAGCAGAAGGGGCCCCACCCAGGCGGGGGAGCAGGGACAAGAACCCAACCAGGACTCCACCCCAGAGGACAGCTGACTCCCTTCTTCTCCCTTTACCATGCGCTTCATTCTCTCAGCCCCCTTCATCTACTCAACCTGCAAATATGGTGGAGAAATAAGGTGAGCCAGCTCTGGATTCCCTCTTCAGGAGGAAATTGATTTGCGGAGGAGGTGGAACACCATGAGAACTTGCTGGTAAATTCCCAGCTCATGGAAGACGATGGGCAACAAGCTTCATAGCGGAGGCCAGGCGGCCCTGCGTGAGCAGTGGGAACGGGGAAGCAGCTGGGGAGGAGGGTCCTCTCATCTGAAAGGCTGGGTGTTGGTGTGGCAGAGAGCTGGACTCCTTGTCCCCACCACTGACGGAGAAGCCCAAGCAGGCTTTGAGTCCCCTATCAACTCTTCCTAGGCCCCGTTCCTCTCCCTATGGAAGCATTTCCAGGAGAGTCTGTGAGGCTCATGGACTTTGGTGGTGGTGGTTTAGTCTGTAAGTCATGTCCGACTCTTGAGACCCCTTGGACTGTAGCTCACCAGGCTCCTCTGTCCATGGGATTCTCCAGGCAAGAACACTGGAGTGGGTTGCCATGCCCTTCTCCAGGGGATCTTCCCCACCCAGGGATCAAACCCAGGTTTCTTGCATTTTAGGCAGTTGGGGAAATAGCTATTTTGTCCAGAGATACTGCAGAGGGACCTAGTCCCCATGGACTGTTGTGTGGCAAGTTTTCCTGGCGCCTGAAGTGACTGCACACCTACTGTGCCCTCTGCATCTCTCAAGGCCACTGGGACCCACCTCCCTCCATTGATATTTCAGATCAAGCTTCCATGTGGGAAGGGGGAGGGGGTGGGAAGAGCAGGGCGAGCGGGGGAGGGTGGGAGGTGGCACCAGCTCCAGCACAGCTGACGGAGCTGGAACTGGTCCCTGCCCAGGTGTCCTGGGGCCCAACCCCTTATGTGAGCCCTCTCCCTGGCCAGGTGAGCCCAGGTCAGTCCAGCCTGGGGAGCACTTTCCCTGGCAGCACAGCCTGGCAGAGACCTGGCAGGAGGTCACTGGCTCCTGCTAGGAGCCATGTCAGACCCCCAACCTACTGTCTTCACCCCATGATGCTGCCTGCCACACCAGGCCCCCCCAGGAAGGGGACTTCTTTGACGAGCTCTGCTAGGACACGGGCCTGAGAGGCTGAAGTAGCAAAGGGCATGCATCCCAGGCTCGGAGGGACAGGCCCAGGGGAGACAGCGCTCGTGGGCCACCAAGAGGAGATGCCCTGAGGACAGTCTGTGGGAGAGACCAAGCCACAGAGACACTGGGATACGAAGGGGCAGCTCTCCCAAATTGTTCCAGTTAATAAAGCAGAGTCAAAATGTTCAGTATGTTCAGTTACTCAGGAAAGCAAAACATGGGTTCTAAGCTCTGTACGAGTGAAGAGTTCTTAGGACTTCCCTGGTGGCCTAGTGGCCAAGATTCCGCACTCAATGTAGAGGGCCCAGGTTCGATCCACAGTCAGGGAATTAGATCCCACATGCTGTAACTAAGACCCAGTGCAGCCAAATAAATAAATAAATGTTTAAAAAAGAGAGAGAGCATTCTCGCTGAGCCACAGTCACAAGAACCGCTCCTCTGATGGGAGAGAGGACGGAGAGGACCAGCCGGAGGGCCCTCCACCCATTTGTTGCACAAAATGTTCAAAGGATGCTTTATGGTGGGAAAAAAAACCTGGCAGTTTTTACATCGCTACACCATAAAACAAATATTTTGACTTTTCCTTAACAAACTTCATGAAATGTTTCATTATTATATCATATTTTCAACCATTAAAGAAAATTGTCTTCTTTAGGTTGGTGGTGTAGCTTTTAGTTAGACAAGAATTTCTCAGATATGACGCTGGAAGTTCGATTGTTTTGTCTTCAAAATTAAGAACATCTGCTCTTTGGAGGGGTCATCCCTTGTAGCTCAGACAGTAAAGGGTCTGCCTACAATTCGGGAGTTCTGGGTTCGATCCCTGGGTCGGGAAGATCCACTGGAGAAGGAAATGGCACCCCACTCCAGCACTCTTGCCTGAAAAATCCATGGGCAGAGGAGCCTGGTAGGCTGCAGTCCACGGGGTCACTAAGAGTTGGGCACAACTGAGCGACTTCACTCGACTGAAGTGACTTAGCAGCAGCAGCAGCTCTTTGTAAGACATAGTTAGGAGAATGAAAAGACAAGTCACAGTCCGGGAGAAAGTATTTGCAAGCCATAGCTGATACAAGTCCAGCACCATAATATGTTCACAACTCATCATAAGAAAACAAACCACCCAAATGAAAAAAATGGATGAAAGATGTGAGCAGATACTTCACTACAGAAGATATATGATGGCAATAAGCACCCCAAAATGCCATCAGCATCATTAGTAGTTAGAGAAATGCACATTAAAACCACATGAGTTGACCCTGTAAGTGAGACAATATAAGAGACACACAGGTATAGAACGGACTTTTGGCTTCTGAGGGAGAGGGAGAGGGTGGGATGATCTGGGAGAATGGCAATGAAACATGTATACAATCATATAAGAAATGAAGCGCCAGTCTATGTTCAATACAGGATACAGGATGCTTGGGGCTGGTGTAAGGGATGATCTGGGGAGATGGGGGGGGAAAGGAGGTGGGAAAGGGCTTCAGCATGGGGAGATCGTGTACACCTGTGGCTGATTCATGCCAATGTATGGCAAAACCAATACAGTACTGTAAAATAGAATAAAGTATTAAATAAAAAAATAAAGAAATAAAATTTGTATTAATAATAATAATAATAAACCACATGAGTTACTACTGAGTTGGGCTGAAAAGTTCATTCAGGTTTTTCCATAATATTGCATGGAAACATTAGAACGAACTTTTTGGCCAACCCCATACTACATTACATTAGAACGTAAATGAGAAAGATTGATCATAACAAGTGTTGGTGAGGATGTGTGGCAACCAAAGATTCATACACTGCTGTGCAAACACAAGATGGTATAACCACTTTGGAAAACAGTTTGGCAGTTTCTTTAAAAATGAAACATACTCCTAGCATAGGATCTAGCTGTTCCACTTTTAAGTACTTAGCTAAGAGAATTGAAAGCATTTATCCATGTGTTTGTGCACAAATGTCACAGTAATGTTTTCAGTAAAGCCAAAAATTGAAACAACTCAAACGTTTATCCACAGGTGAGGGAATAAACACATTGTGGTGTATGAATGAAATGGAACATTTTTCCTCAATAACAATGAACTATCAATACAGACTACAATAGGCTTGCATCTCAAATCATTACCTTGAATAAAAGAAACCAGACCAGAAGAGAGAAAGAAAATACAGAGAAAGAGAGAGAGAGTACAGGTGGCTTGATTCCATTTATATGAAATTCTAGAAAATTAATTTTCAAAAATCAATCTGTGGCAAGATCAGTGGTTGCCTGGGGTGTTGACAATAGTCTAAGGGACTATTAATAGTATTTTAATAGCATCCATCTGATCAAAGCTATGGTTTTCCCAGTGGTCATGTATGGATGTGAGAGTTGGGCTATAAAGAAAGTTGAGTGCCAAAGAATTGATGCTTTTGAACTGTGGTGCTGGAGAAGACTCTTGAGAGTCCTTTGGACTGCAAGGAGATCCAACCAGTCCATCCTAAAGGAAATCAGTCCTGAATATTCACTGGAAGGACTGATGTTGAAGCTGAAATTCCAATACTTTGGCCACCTGATAAGAAGAACTGACTCACTGGGAAAGACCCTGATGCTGGGAAAGATTGAAGGCAGGAGGAAAAGTGGCGATAACAGAGGATAAGATGGCTAGATGGCATCACTGAGTGTGAGTAAACTCCAGGAGTTGGTGATGGACAGGGAGGCCTGGTGTGCTGCAGTCCATGGGGTTACAAAGAGTCAGACATGACTAAGTGACTGAACTGAACTGAATAGTATGGAGAGGCAGGATCTGGGCTCCACTTTGGACACACGTGCCGGTTCATCTCCCCCCCAGCCCCTCTTCCCCTAATCTCTGCAGCCTCCCCATCCCCTTGCCCGCCATCAGCAGTGTCAGCACCAGGCAGAGCATTTGCTTTCATGCCTGGAAGGGACACTGGCTGCTCCTGTCCACCCATCTTATGGGGAAAACAGAAGAAAGCAGAGGTGATTTAGGTCAACCCTTGGAGTCATCTGCCCTTATGGGGTGCACAGCCTCTGGGTGCCTCCCCACTTCCCATCTCCCTGAGCCTGTCATTATGGTTTTAATGTACATTTCTCTAACTACTAATGATGCCGATGGCATTTTTGGGTGCTTATGAACCTCTTGGGGAGGTCATGCTAGCTCCCCGAGACCAGTTGAGCGGTGGATATCAGCCTCCCTCTCTTGTGACCATCTCTCAAGCTATTTGCCGGTCTTCGCTACCCCTCACTCCTGGGACACGGTCCCACCTGCTCATCTCCTTTTGGCTGCCACTGTCTTTTAAGAACTTCTTTTCAAAAGTTCCCGCTTGCCACCGGCACAGCCCACTTTGCACCCCTTCGCTGGGCAAAGGCTGGGCGGCCCCCAGAGGCTCCATCTCCAGCCTGGATGCAGCAGCCTCTGTTCCCCCCTCTCCCACCTCACGGGTAGTGCCGGGTAGCCTCTGCATCGGGCTGGTGGGCCTCCCCCATCCCTGGTTCCCCAGAGCCTTGACCTCAGCTCCTCATTGGTCAGAGGATACAGCCGGGACTGGTCATTCCTAGAAACTGCGCCCCCAGTCGTGGCCTCTGCTGGTCCCCGCTACAGCCTCCTCTCCTCCCCCCACCATCCCCTCGCTCTGCCCCCTGACTGTCTTCTGTTCTCCCAGCTGCTCACCTCTTCCTGGCTTCCGCCCACCTTCCCACTCAGTGCTGAGGTGGGTCACCCACCTCCACCGACTATGCCCTCAGTCTAATCACCTGCTCATTACATCAGTCAAACCCAGGACTCCTGTCTTCCCTATGTGTTTCTAAATCTCTGCAATAAGTCCCCTCAGTGCAAAACTGAGCCCTCTCCTTACAGAGCCCAATACACACCTGTTGGGTTACCCCCTCATCTGTGGTGGGACCTCAGCCCACAATTCATCAGGCTCCCTGCCTTCCTTCTAGGGGTGAGGCACCTTGGCGCAGTCATTGATAACCCCCTTCTGGGGCCCAGCTTCACATGAGCCTACTCTAGAACCAGGGACCTCTCCTGTGCTGAGGTCTGTACCCCAGTGTCCAGATCCCAAGAAGTGTCTTTGCTTTGGGGAGGCATCCTACAGGGACTTCGCCCTCTGGCCAACACCCTTCCCTAAACCTCCCTCTGCTGACCTTGGGTCAGCTCTATGTCCTCTCAAGCTACCTCGATCATCCCGTTTGGGGAAGGACACCCAGGACAGTAGGGAGGACAGAAGGGATGAAGCTGTGGTGAGTCCTGGCCTCTGGGGGACCTCAGTTATTGTGTGAAAACAAAAGGGACTCCTAGCAAGGGACCAGGGGCTTCCCAGGGGGCACCAGTGGTAAAGAATCTGCCGGCCAATGCAGGAGGCCCAAGATAACGCTGGTTCAATCCCTGGGTTGGGAAGATCCCCTGGAGTAGGAACTGGCAACCCACGTGCTGACCTTGGGTCAGCTCTATGTCCTCTCAAGCTACCTCGATCATCCCGTTTGGGGAAGGACACCCAGGACAGTAGGGAGGACAGAAGGGATGAAGCTGTGGTGAGTCCTGGCCTCTGGGGGACCTCAGTTATTGTGTGAAAACAAAAGGGACTCCTAGCAAGGGACCAGGGGCTTCCCAGGGGGCACCAGTGGTAAAGAATCTGCCGGCCAATGCAGGAGGCCCAAGATAACGCTGGTTCAATCCCTGGGTTGGGAAGATCCCCTGGAGTAGGAACTGGCAACCCACGTCAGTATTCTTGCTTGGAAAGTCCATGGATAGAAGAACCTGGTGGGCTACATTCCATGGGGTTACAAAGAGTTGGAGCAAGAGAACCAAGCGAGCCTCTGAGCACACTGCAATAATACTAATAATGACAGAACAGCAGCAGGCATCCTAGGGCCCTAGAATCAGAGGGAGCTGGGGTTGACTCCAGTCCTGAGTTCCAGTCCTGGTTTTAACCACTTACTAGCAGTGGGATCATGTATAAGTCATTTCACCTCTATGAGCTTCTAATTCCCTATCTTTAAAGTGGGCAGCAGAACATGAGATGGCTGGATGGCATCACAGATTCAATGGACATGAACTTGGGCAAACTCCAGGAGATGGTGAGGGACAGGGAGGTCTGGCATGCTGCAGTCCATGGGGTTGCAAGGAGTCAGACACAACTTGGTGACTGAACTACGGCAAAATGGGAAAACCAGTAGCACCTGTTCTGGTGCTTGTGTGGATGCTAAATGAAACAGGTCACTTAGAAGTCCCTGGAACAGAGTAAACATGCAGCAAACGTTAGCTCTCAGGACTATTGCTAAAATGTTACAAAACTTAAAAAACAAACATCTATGGCCAAGTGAAAGTGAAAGTGTGAGTCGCTCAGTCGTGTCTGACTCTTTGTGACCCCATGGACTATACAGTCCATGGAATTCTCCAGGCCAGAATACTGGAAAGCATAGTCTTTCCCTTCTCCAGGGGATCTTCCCAACCCAAGGATCAAACCCAGGTCTCCTGCATTGTAGGCAGATTCTTCACCACCTCAGCCACCAGGGAAGATTCCTTAACAAACTCCCTGTCCATCACAAGTCTCCTTAAAATGGAAAGGAATTTGAAACGACCTAACTATCCAAGCTTTAGGTAACTGTGCAAGTCAGGTGTATCAGAGGATGACATGGAAAACCCCTCCCTGTCTTTCTAGCCTGGCTTCATGACCAAGCTCTTTTGCTGGTCTGGTGGGACTGTTCCACACTCTCCACCCCCAGAATCCACCAACCAGACCCTTCTGGTCTCAAACAACTGTTGGTTAAGCCAAGGTCACGTGTCACTGTGTCTGTAGAGACCCCCACTCCCCCACTGCCTCCTGCTCTGACTCCCCCGGGGCCTCATGCCCACCCCCATCATCGTCACACACGTCTCTCTATTCCTGATGGCTGGACCCGCACTGGGAAGTAAGGCTGGGCCAGGACCACTAGTGTGAATCACAGCAGACGTCAGCACAGCCACACTTGCGCCTTCACCTTGGAGGTCTTGGCGATTCGACGAGGAGCATCGGAGCTCGTGGGTCCTCTCCGTGCGCTGACTGATGGAGCTGGAGGAGGAGAGAGACAGGTGGTGAAGAGTCGTGGGTATTGCGCCCTGTTCTAGGAAAAGAGGGATGTTCCCAGGGTATCTGGGAGGGAAGGGGTGGGTGACAACGCAGTTTCATTGAGGTGGGGTGTGCTTGCCTGCACCTGGAGAGCCTTCCAGGAGCCCCCAGACGGCTGCTCTCCCTGCAGGATGCCAGGGTTGCTATCAAGCTTCTGGGTTTCATTCCTATTTCAGTCTGCGCGAGGGGAAGCCGTCGGAGGTTTGAAGCGGCAGGGGAACGAGATCAGACCCATGGTTTTGGAATCTCGCTCTGGCCACTGCGGGGAGAATGGACTCTAGGGGAGGACAGTGCAACCAAGGAGATGAGGCTGGAGACAGTTGGTGGGGTGGGGAGGGTTCTGAAGGAGGAGCTGCTGGGAGTCACTGACAGGCTGGGTGTGAACCGGGAGGAGAGTCAGGGGCCACGCTAGGCTCTTGGTGGGGCAGCTGGGCAGGTTTGGGCCCCTGTGCTCTGCTGCAGTAGGGTTAGGAAGGAGCAGATTGGGGTGAGGGTGGGATAAATTAAGCTAGAGATTCCCATTAGGTAACCGAGGGGAGGTAGGTATTCAAGTCTGGAGGGTAAGGAGTGGTCCACGCTGGGGACGTACATCACTGATGTAAGTCACCAACATGTCACAGGAATTTGAAACCACAGGACTAAGAGCTGAGAAGTCAGGCCAGGACACTTCCCTGGGTGTCCCAACATTTCCAGGCTGTTGGAATAGGAGAGCTAGACAGGAAGGCAGAGAAATAGCACCCCGTGGCGCAGGATGGAAGCAAAGTGAGGTGTCTGGAAAGCTTAGCCTTCACAAGTTTTGAGGATGGGGTGGTCATCTTAATGAAAGTGCAAGAGGCTCAGTAGAGAGCAGAGAGAGCGCTGGTCTCTGCTGTCAGTAAAATATTACTCAAATACAGGTCACTGATGACCTTGATGAAGGCCATTTCAATGGACCAGGTATTAATAAAATGAAAACTGGACTGGAGTGGGATATAAGAAAGTGGAGTCAGCGGGTACAGACAATTCTGAGTTGTTTTCTGGGAAATGGGAGCACAGAAACTGGGCAGAAACTAGAGGGGTCATGGATCAAGAGTCGCTTCAGTCGTGTCCGACTCTGTGCGACCCCATAGATGGCAGCCCACCAGGCTCCCCCATCCCTGGGATTCTCCAGGAAAGAACACTGGAGTGGGTTGTCATTTTCTTCTCCAGTGCATGAAAGTGAAATCGAAGTTGCTCAGTCCTGTCCTACTCTTAGCGACCCCGTGGACTGCAGCCTACCAGGCTCCTCTGCCCTTGGGATTTTCCAGGCAAGAGTGCTGGAGTGGGGCGCCATTGCCCGACACCACTAGAGAGAGCCCGCACGGCAGTGAGGACCCAGCACTGCCAGCACTAAGTATTAAAGAGAGACACCCAAAGCCTCAATCGGGGACTCCCCTGGTGGGCCACTGGTTCAAAAGGTGGGCGATATTAAGGCATGTGGTGTGCCTAAGACAGCACAATCCTGTAGAGAGGAATTAAACGTTGATGCAGGAGACAGAAAACGCAGTGGGGTCCTTGAGGAGGCAAGAAGCGAGTTTAATTCACAAGTGATAGATTGACCTTGACAGATGAGAATGAAAACATTTCTTCTTAACAGAGGCGAAGGCAGCTGCTATGAATGCAGACAGACTGGTTGCTTGGAATTAATGGGAGAAAGGTGGAAATAGTTTTCATCTAATTGCATCCATTGTCTGAATAGTTAAGATATTCAAATTCAGTTGAGAATTTGAAAAGAGCATAGAAGAGGTGAAGAAGCCGTCTCAGAAAGTGAGAAAGCAAGCATGTACAAGTCTCCTCTGTGTGTGTGTGTGTGTGTGTGTGTGTGTGTGTGTGTGTGTGCGCGTGTGTGTGTGTGTGTGCTCACTCACATCTGACACTGTGACCCCATAGACTTTAGCCCACCAGGCTCTGTGGGATTTCCCAGGCAAGAATGTGTTGCCATTTCCTTCTCCAGGGGATCTTCCCGACCCAGGGATTGAACCTGCCTCTCTTGTGTCTCCTGCATTAGCAGGCGGATTCTTTACCATTACTGCCTAGGGGAGGTAGGTATTCAAGTCTGGAGGGTAAGGAGTGGTCCACGCTGGGGACGTACATCACTGATGTAAGTCACCAACATGTCACAGGAATTTGAAACCACAGGACTAAGAGCTGAGAAGTCAGGCCAGGACACTTCCCTGGGTGTCCCAACATTTCCAGGCTGTTGGAATAGGAGAGCTAGACAGGAAGGCAGAGAAATAGCACCCCGTGGCGCAGGATGGAAGCAAAGTGAGGTGTCTGGAAAGCTTAGCCTTCACAAGTTTTGAGGATGGGGTGGTCATCTTAATGAAAGTGCAAGAGGCTCAGTAGAGAGCAGAGAGAGCGCTGGTCTCTGCTGTCAGTAAAATATTACTCAAATACAGGTCACTGATGACCTTGATGAAGGCCATTTCAATGGACCAGGTATTAATAAAATGAAAACTGGACTGGAGTGGGATATAAGAAAGTGGAGTCAGCGGGTACAGACAATTCTGAGTTGTTTTCTGGGAAATGGGAGCACAGAAACTGGGCAGAAACTAGAGGGGTCATGGATCAAGAGTCGCTTCAGTCGTGTCCGACTCTGTGCGACCCCATAGATGGCAGCCCACCAGGCTCCCCCATCCCTGGGATTCTCCAGGAAAGAACACTGGAGTGGGTTGTCATTTTCTTCTCCAGTGCATGAAAGTGAAATCGAAGTTGCTCAGTCCTGTCCTACTCTTAGCGACCCCGTGGACTGCAGCCTACCAGGCTCCTCTGCCCTTGGGATTTTCCAGGCAAGAGTGCTGGAGTGGGGCGCCATTGCCCGACACCACTAGAGAGAGCCCGCACGGCAGTGAGGACCCAGCACTGCCAGCACTAAGTATTAAAGAGAGACACCCAAAGCCTCAATCGGGGACTCCCCTGGTGGGCCACTGGTTCAAAAGGTGGGCGATATTAAGGCATGTGGTGTGCCTAAGACAGCACAATCCTGTAGAGAGGAATTAAACGTTGATGCAGGAGACAGAAAACGCAGTGGGGTCCTTGAGGAGGCAAGAAGCGAGTTTAATTCACAAGTGATAGATTGACCTTGACAGATGAGAATGAAAACATTTCTTCTTAACAGAGGCGAAGGCAGCTGCTATGAATGCAGACAGACTGGTTGCTTGGAATTAATGGGAGAAAGGTGGAAATAGTTTTCATCTAATTGCATCCATTGTCTGAATAGTTAAGATATTCAAATTCAGTTGAGAATTTGAAAAGAGCATAGAAGAGGTGAAGAAGCCGTCTCAGAAAGTGAGAAAGCAAGCATGTACAAGTCTCCTCTGTGTGTGTGTGTGTGTGTGTGTGTGTGTGTGTGTGTGTGTGTGTGTGTGTGTGCTCACTCACATCTGACACTGTGACCCCATAGACTTTAGCCCACCAGGCTCTGTGGGATTTCCCAGGCAAGAATGTGTTGCCATTTCCTTCTCCAGGGGATCTTCCCGACCCAGGGATTGAACCTGCCTCTCTTGTGTCTCCTGCATTAGCAGGCGGATTCTTTACCATTACTGCCGCCCTAGCTTTATCCAATACTGACTTGAGATTTTGGTCACAGGTGAAGTTTGTCAAGACGGCTGGGTGATTGTCCCCAGCAATGTCCGGCTGCTTGGATGTGGGCATGGAATAAGCGAATATCTGCACTGTGATTTTGCCAGGTAGATTCCATACAAGGAGAGAGGGCCAGATACGTAAGAGATTTGAAAAAGAGCTGTTGATTCGCTGGGTCAAGGGATCCAAGCTGTGTGGGCAAGAGGAGAGAACATGGGGATGGGAGGCAGGTGATGAAAAGCCATATGGTGCCTTGAAAAAAGGCCTGGCAAGGTCAGCAGACAGTGGTTATGGTCCAATACTGTGTTTGAAATCAAGACCTCGAAGGCAGCAGCCTCACTGATGAGCACAAGATACACATCTCAGGTGCCTACTTTCTGCACCACAGTGGACCCACCCGCTGGTCCATGAGTCCCTTGAGAACAGGGATCCCGCCTCACTTTTCTTAAGGATGCTCAACCCTGAGCCTGAATCTGGTACATCATGCGTTCGTGCTAAGTCACTTCAGTCACGTCCGACTCTTTGCGGCCCTATGGATGGTAGCCCAGTAGGCTCCTCTGTCCATGGGGTTCTCCAGGTGAGAATACTGGAGTGGGTTGCCATGCCCTCCTCTGGGACCTTCCTGACACAGGGATCGAACCTACATCTCTTGTGTCTCCTACATTGACAGGCAGGTTCTTTCCTACCAGCACCATCTGGGAAGCTCCAAATCTAGTACATAGTAGGTATTTTAATTTATATTTGTTGAATGAAAGACAGGGAAATAAATCCTACATGAGCAGCTGTGCGAAGTGCCCCTACCTCCTCAAGGTGGGAAACGAGCTCCTCTGAGTTTAGGGCCGAATGAAGGACAGGGCTTGGGCCAGGTGGCTGAACCGCATGTGAAAAATTCCAGGTACCCTGTACAAGCTCAGTGTTTTTCTACTGGTTTGGATTCCCCAGAGCCTGGTGCTGACCTGCAGGACCTTCTCCAGGTGCCCACCCTCTCTCTGAGCCTTTTCAGCAAGGACTTCCTTTCCAGATTTGCACCCGGGGAAGGCTGGGGGCAAGGCTGTAGTGAGAAGGGAAAGGATGCTGAAGGGACTCTGGAGGTCAGACATGGAGAAGGGGAGAGTGGGGAGGCCCCATAGCCAGTTCATGTCTTCAACAGATATTTCTTTTTATCTTGGGCTGTGCCATGTGGGATCTTTGCTCCCCCACTAGGGATCAAACCTGTGTCCCCTGCATTGGGAGTGTGGAGTCTTAATCACTGGATCACCAGGGAAGTCCCTCAACAGACATCCATTGAGCCCCTACTGTGTTCCCCTCTGTGGCAGGTGCTGAGGACCCCTGGCTGATTAAGGAGGTTCATGGTTCAGAGAACTGTGCCCACTGCAGATACAACCGCCAAGGGACAGTGTGATCATCGTGGTTTCAGCCTGTCAGGGTTAGTCTCTGTCCACAAAGCCAAGAGTCCTTTGTGAACTGAGCCAAGACGTGCAGGCTGATGAGAAATGATTTTCTTGCAAACACCATGTGCACAGCAAGAGGGAAGGGAAAGAGAAGGCAGGGAGCCGGGGCCCAGGATAGGGAGCTGGGGCCCAGGAGAGGGAGCAGGGCTTGGGTCAGCTCCTCTTGCCATCAGGCAGCAGTCTAGCATCTCTCCTTCCTGTCTTGTCTCCTCCAGCCCAGACCTGCAGGGCCAGACATGGTTTTGTTGTCTCTAGTCTCAATCTGTTCACTCCCTCTAGTGGACATCTGTTGAGTCTGTTTACCCAGCATCCATCTCTCTCCAGCTCATTAATCTCTCATTTCTCACCTTTTCCCCCAAATACTCTCTCCTGAAAGATGAGCCCTAAGGTGGGTTCTATGCGTGAAGAAAACAAGGGGGCACCCGGACTTGAACCAGGGACCTCTTGATCTGCAGTCAAATGCTCTACCACTGAGCTATACCCCCCAGCCACAACTGTCTAGCTCATATTTCATGTCCAGAATCATATCATGCTAACACTGACAATCAGTGGCAGAGTTAAATATCAGCTGGTTAAACAAACTCAGTGGGTAAAGAGTCAGCCTGCACTGCAGGAGATCACAGGAGAGCCAGGTTCAATCCCTGGGTCAGGAAGATCCTCTGGAGGAGGAAATGGCAACTCACCCCAGGACTCTTGCCTGGAGAATCCCATGGACAGAGAGATTGGACAGTCCCATGGACTGGTGGGCTACAGTCCATGGAGTCGCAAAGAGTTGGACAGGACTGAGGATGAACATGAAAATAAATCTTTAAGAAATTTAAATCAGAGAAGAAACTGACTTCCAGAATTTCAAAAGTTATCAGGCTCTCCTTTCAGCTTTTTTTGCTTTAATCTCTCAAACAAACTTCTCCAGGCAGCTGAGACTCCCACATCAAACAACTCTAGGTGTACATCTCCACACTGGGATGCCAGGGAGAAAAATGTTTAATTCTGAAAAATCCTAGAGCCAGACCCTTATTGGCCTGGCTGGGATTCTAGTGCAACCAAGGGGACATGAGTGATACAACCATTTCAGGAGTGATATCATGTAAGAATGTATCTGCTCCCACTCGGAATCCATGTCTACAGTATAGGGAGGCGGGGGGTGGAGGTGGGCAGGGGTGACTCCCCTGAAAGAAGTCAAGGGGAGCCAGGACACAGCCCAGGCGGCCAACTCTGCAGCTCTGGCCTCACTGGTCAAGTCTACCAGGTGAAGGAGGAGAGCAGCCTATTGTTTCTGCTGCTGGAGTCAGCAGACACCCTACACGGCCCAGATTAGTTGCTCTGCGGGCGTGTGGGATCATCCTGGATGAGGGATTGAACCCGTGTCTCCTGCATTGGCAGGCAGGTTCTTAACCACTGCACCACCAGGGAAGCCCTGTGCCAGCTTCTAAGGCCCATCTTAAGAGCAGGGAATAATGACTGCTCCTCTTCCCTGCCCAAGGTAGGCACGTTTTTTTGTTGTTAAATAAATGAATGAATGGAGATCATTCAAGACCACCAGTATCTAATGGCCACCCAGATCTTGAAACACTATGCCAGATTGTGCCCCCAGGACTACAGGGTACAGCTCTTCCCTTTCTGTAGCTCATGGAAGAAACTCTGACACAGCCAGTCCAGCCACTTGCTCCTGGCTGCCACACTTTTTTTAAAAAATTGTAGTTGACTTACAATGTGGAGTTAGTTTCTGGTGTATAGACCCTTATATTTTCTTTTACAGATTCTTTCCCTTATGGGCTTCTGAGACGGCCTTAGTGGTAAAGAACAGAGACATTACAAGACCTGGGCTTGATCCCTGGGTCGGGAAGATCCCCTGGAGGAGGGCATGGCAACCCACTCCAGTATTCTTGCCTGGAGAATCCCTTGGACAGAGGAGTCTGGTGGGCTACAGTCCATAGGGTGGCAGAGTCGGACACGACTGACAGTTTATTACAAATTAATGGGTATTGTTCCCTGCGCTATACAGTAGGTCCTTGTTGGTTATCTGTTTTATATATAGGAGTGTGTATATGTTAATCCCAAACTCCTGATTCACCCCTCCCCCACCCCTTTCCACTTTGGTAACAGTAAGCTTCTTTCCTGTGTCTGTGGGTCTATTTTGTAAATAAGTTCATTTGCATCTTTTTAGATTCCTGTGTAAGTGATATCATATGATATTGTCTATTTGTCTTTGTCTGGGTTACTTCACTTAGTATGATAACTGCTAGGTCCATCCGTGTTGCCACGAATGGCATTGTTTCATTCTTTTTAAAGATATATATATATACACAGCACTCACCTGTCAGTGGACATTTAGGCTGCTTCCATGTCTTGCCTATTGTAGACAGTGCTGCAGTGAACACTGGTGTGTTTTTTGAATTATAATTTTCTCAGGATAAGTGCTCAGGGTTGAGACTACAGGATCATATGGCAATTTTATTTTTAGCTTTTTAAGGAACCTCCTCATACCATTTTTCCATAGTGACTGTACCAATTTATATCCCTATCAGCAGTATAGGAGGACTCTGTTTTCTCCACGCCCCCTCCAGCATTTATTGTTTGTAGACTTTTCTGATGGTCATTCTGGTCTCGGTGTGGTGATACCTCACTGTCGTTTTGATCTGCATTTCTCTAATAATTAGCAATGTTGAGCATTTGGAGAAAGGGCTATTTAGGTCATCTGCCCATTTTTTGATTGAGTTATTTTTCTTTTTTTTTTTGCTGAGTTGCATGAGCTGTTTGTGTATCTTAGAAATTAATCCTTTTTTGGTCACATCATTTGTAACTATTTTCTCCTTTTCTGTAGGTTGTGTTTTTGTTTTATTGTTTCTTTGCTGTGAAAAAGCTTTTAAGTTTAATTAGGTCCCATTTGTTTACTTTTTGTTTTTATTGCTATTACTCTGGGAGACAGATCCAGAAGATATGCTGCAATTTATGTCAGAGTGTTCCGCCTATGCTTAACCCATTTTGAGTTTATTTAATGTGGTGTTAGAGAATGTTCTAGTTTTGTTCTTTTAGATATAGTTGTCCAGTTTTCCCAGTACCATTTATTAAAGAGACTGTCTCTTTTTCTTTGCTGTGAAAAAGCTTTTAAGTTTAATTAGGTCCCATTTGTTTACTTTTTGTTTTTATTGCTATTACTCTGGGAGACAGATCCAGAAGATATGCTGCAATTTATGTCAGAGTGTTCCGCCTATGCTTAACCCATTTTGAGTTTATTTAATGTGGTGTTAGAGAATGTTCTAGTTTTGTTCTTTTAGATATAGTTGTCCAGTTTTCCCAGTACCATTTATTAAAGAGACTGTCTCTTCTCCGTTGTATTTTCTTTCCTCCTCTGACAAAAACTAATTGGCCGTAGGTGCGTGGGTTTGTTTCTGGGCTTCCTATCCTGCTCCTTTGACCTAGATGTCTGTTTCTGTGCTAGTAGTATACTGTTTTAACTACTGTAGCTTTATAGGATAGTCTGAAGTCAGGAGGTCTGATTCTTCCAGTTTCTTTTTCTTTCTCAAGATAGCTTTGGCTATTCAGGGTGTTTTGCATTTCCATACAAACTTTAAACTATTTTGTCCTAGCTCTGTGAAAAATGCCATTGGCAATTGATAGGGATTGCATTGAATCTGTAGATTGCCTTGGGCAGTACAGGCAGTTTAAGAATTTGATTGTTCCAGTCTAAGAACATGCTATATCTTTCCATCTGTTTGTATTGTCTTCAATTTCTTTTATCAGTGTCTTAAAGTTTTCAGAATATAGGTTCTTTGTCTTCTTAGGTTGGTATATTCCTAGGTATTTTATTCTTTCTGATGTGAAGGTAAATAGGATTGTTTCCTTTATTTCTCTTTTTGATCTTTGATCATCAGATGTCTGTGTATTAATTTTATATCTTGCAACTTTACTGAATTCATTGAGCTCTAGTTGTTTACTGTTACTGGCTGCCACACTTAGATCAGGACTCTAACAACCATCTTCTGAAGGAGAATGCAGTCTGCACCTTGCCTAGAGTCCCAGTAGGAGAAGCCGACCCCTGGAAACATGAGTAAATAAAGCAATCTGCTCACGTACTGTCAGCCCAAGATTTGAGCCAGGGGGTGTGGAGGCAGCTCCCAAGAGCAGGGCCTATTCTGGGGGTCAGGGGGCGGAGGGGCAGGTAGGAAGCAGAGCTATCTCCTGATGAATCTGGAAAAGCTTCCAGAGAGGGTAGAATGCAAGAAAGTAATTGCTGAAACCCCAGGGACCTCCCAGGTCCCACGGTGGACCCCAGGTGCTCCTTGGGACCTCATGCCTCCACCTCCCAGTGCTCACTTGAGCCCCCACTCAGGAGCAAACCCCCAGGCTCCACAGCTCAGCAGAGCTGAGCTGGGGCTGGGGGCTTCTGCTCCCAGGGCAGAAGCCAGGCCTTGCCTGCTTGGCATCTCCATGGGAACCACCAAACAGCCCAGTTCTTCCACAACTGCTGTAGGAACCCAGACCTGGTGGCTACAGGCTGACCACAGTGCCGGGCCCAGCCCACTCCACGCCCTGCTGTGGAGGAAGTGACACCCGGTTCCTGCAGTAACAGCACTCACAGACAGGTCAGAAACCACAGGGGCCACCCTGCCCCAGCAGGAGTCTGAAAATGCTACTTTTACCATCAGACTTACATGTGACCTACTCAATACCCTGGCTGAGTACACCACCTTCTTTCCAGGTCTGAGCTCATGGTGATTTACCTATTCAAAGGACCAGCTTAAAGGCAAACTTTTCTCCCCAGAGAAACTGTTAGAGTCTAGAGAGCAATGGACAGGTGTCTTGGCACGATTCCTTATGTCCTGAGAGAACAGGGCTCCAGGAGTCCTGTCCCTTGCTTCAACCAAGTTGGTCCCATTTTGCCTTGTGTCATTTGAATAAAAGATTCTTTAAAAAAAAAAAAAAACTGCATTGGGCCTTGGATCCAATGCTATTATTTGAAAGATGGAGAAAACTGAGCTCCTATTTGGTTCATCCTTCATTTAATAAGCACTCATTATTTGTTACTCACATATGTCAGGCACTGTATTGAGTGCTGGGGACATTCCAGGAAGGCTCAGTGCCTTCTCACAAGGAGACTGAAGCCGACTAGAAGACAGAAGAAAGCAGAAACTGGAGCTCAGAGTGCGGACTTGAGAGCAGGTGCAGAGAGACATGGGGGCAGGCACAGGTCGGAGAAGGTCTCAGAGGCAGGCCACTCTCCAACCCACATCGCCTTGCCATCAGGACTCTGCTGTATGACACCCTTCTCGACCTCAGGACGCGGTGTCTGGTCTGCCCTCCCCCACGCTCCCAGGACCATCTCAGGCCACGGTGACGTTTGTGTGTTAAGTGGCACGCCGCTCCCTGGATCTGCCCTAACAATCGGCCATGTGACGGCAAGCGGCTTATCCCACCCTCCTCTGTCTCTGTTTTCCTAGAAACACGGACCCCTGATGCCAGGCTGCCCTCCGCAGGCAAAGGTGGGAGCCAGGCTCGCCCTCATCCTGAGACCGGGGCTCCAGGGCCTCCCCACAGCATCTCTGCAAGGGTCGGCAGCAAGGGTTGGTGGTGGTACTCTCTACGAGGGAGGAAAGGGAGGAGGTGGGGTCAGCTCTGCAGGCCCATGTGGTCGGTCACCACGCCCTTGTCCCTTCTCACGTTCTCCCACAGCACAACTGCTCCATCTCCGAGTCTGGTCTCTGCCCAGTGTAAGGTGTAGCCAGAAGGAGGCAGGTTCTGCCTTCACAGGTTAGGGAACAGCAGCTGATCTCCTCACAAGTCTGGCCTCCAGGCATGGATCTAAACCACTTTGAAGTTATGTCTACCAGGAGGTGACTCCTCTATGTTCAGAAACAGAAAAATTGTTACCGAAACACAAGTTGATGTGTCCAACTCAGTGAAGCCAAACAATACCAAGATGTTGGAGTCTGGTACAGAGAAAGGTTTTATTGAGGGTCCCACAAGGAGACAAGCAGCTCATGCCTTAAAAAGCCCCAACTTCCTGAAAGCCCTCAGCAAAGCCCTTTTCTAGGAACGGGGAGGGTGCGATGGGGGAGTTGTTACAAACGTCTAGGTGTCAGATCCTTTGTGCTCCGATGTCAGGTCACACTCAGGTCAACATATTTCTGTACATCTCTAACAAATGTTATCCTCTATTCTGACAAGAAAGGGCCCGGCCCCCAGACGCAGATTTTACCCTTTCAGGTCCGAGGTCCTGGCTGAACAGGCTGGTCTCAGCTGGCTCCCTCAGGGCCGGGTCCCCAGACCATGCCCAGCCATCATCGCTGAGGGAGACTGTGCCCACGGCTCAGCTGGCCCTCAGGCTGCCCAGATGGCGGGGGCATCCTATAAAGACAGCTGCTGCCTTTAGATCACAGAGGTGGGGAAGGGGGTGAGGTTCAGTGCTGCCTCAAGGCCTGGGTCCTGTCAGTGGCCTTGGTGAAGGCTCTGGAGCCCTGCTGAACACAGCCCTCAGCCTGTTCCTGCTCACCTGCTTTCCTCACTCTTTGCCTGACCACCACTCTACCAACAGGTGGCTGAAGGGCCCACTAACCGTCGGTGGTTTGTTTGCTGTTGGTTGTTTGTTGTTGTGGGAGGGGCCCACTGCAGCAGTGGGTGAGCAGGACTCCCCACCAATGGCTGAGCAGGACCACTAATGGGCCCGCCTCCCATAACCGTTGCCTGGCAACACGGCACAGGTTAAGGGCACACAGTAATGGCTGCGCTCTGTTACAAAAATCTTGATAGCCCTTGTCGCGCTGGCCAGGGATGGGCTCAGTCAAACTGTAACAGAGCAGGATGAGCACGGCCCTTGGCAGGCAGCCATTGCTGGGCCTCATTACTCTGCACCCTGTTACTAGGCAACAGGTCTTGCTCAGCCACTGCGTGGTGCCTCAGTGCCCACAAGCATCCGATCGTCAGTGAGCCACACCATTAGTTGTCCTGCTCAGCTATTGGCTACCTGTCCACTGGTAACTGTCGGTGAGGGACCACTGGGGAAGTGATTCAGTCAAGGGTCAGCGGTGTGGTGGTCATCAGGTGGAGAGTGAGCTAAGAGGGAGACTCAGGCCTTCTCCTGGAGGCTCTTCAGCTTTCCCATCCTTGCTGGGCCAGCGAGTGAGCAGGAGGGCTCAGGGAACAGACTGGGGACTGTGTCTGAGGGGCTCCAGAGCCCTCACTAAGGCCATCAGCCTCGTTCCAGGCCTTGAGGCAGCGGGAACCTCCCCTCTGTGACCTAACAGCAGTGACCATCTGTCTGGTCATAGTCTGTGAGACCTGGTCTCCCCCTTTGGTCCTCCTGAGGAGACTGGGGGCCAGCTGGGTTGAATGCCTGGCTCCCTCAGCTGTCATCTGGGCAGGGTGTGGAACCTGGCCCTGAAGGAGCTGCCGACTGAGATCTGC
Organism: Madoqua kirkii; assembly: GCA_006408675.1. Classification (NCBI taxonomy): domain Eukaryota; kingdom Metazoa; phylum Chordata; class Mammalia; order Artiodactyla; family Bovidae; genus Madoqua; species Madoqua kirkii. Next base: position 24,535 of record SJYC01119563.1, read on the forward strand.
CTTCTCTTAGCCAGGACTGGGACCTGGGAGGGTGAAAATTGTACCTTGAGGCTTTGCCCTTTCTTGCCAGGACAGAGAATAGCATTCATCCAGCAGAGATTTATAGGAACATTGTTCCCCAACCATGACCAGATCTCAAGAACAAAAGATCTGACACTAAGTCTGCAACTAGTCACACCCACTTCACCTTTTCTTTTAAAGAGACTTGCTGAAAGCTTTCAGTAACTTTGGGGTTCTTAGGGCATGAGCTACCCATCTCCTTGTACAAATCTGTAATAAGCCTTTCTCTGTTCCACACTCTAACGTTTGGTATTGATGGGCCTCACTGTGTGTCCAGCACACGGGTTTGCAAGTTGAGACACTAGCCCCAAATCCTCTATGCCACAGACCCCCTCTTGCAGCAACAGGAGGGACACCCTGGTGACTTGCATAAAAGAATGAGCAGGCACCCAAATACATCCTGATAGGAATCAGAGTTGAGACCTAGAAGAGCTTTCCGGGACCCTCACACAGCTAGAGGCAAAATTGCTGACTGAAGGAAGCCAAGGGCCTGGACTGGAGTGGAAATCACCTCCCCAGACATCACTGACCTTAGCTTAGGAAGGGGGTGTGAATGGGGTCATGATCTCCCTGAGCTCATCAGTTAAAGGAAAAGTGGAAGTGTCAGTCATGTCAGGCTCTTCACAACCCCACAGACTGTAGCCCACTAGGCTCCTCCGTCCATGGAATTCTCTAGGCAAGAATACTGGAGTGGGTTACCATTTCCTTCTCCAGGGGATCTCTCAGACCCAGGGGTCAAACCTGGGTTTCCCCGCATGGCAGGCAGATTCTTTACCGCCTGAGCCACAGGTAAGTTCTCAGAAGGGTGACAGCTAAAACACAGATCCAGGAAGGGGCCCCTGGAGCATCTCTGGAGTGAGGACAGTCAGTTCATCCGCCCCACATCCCGATCTCAGCAGGATCCCAGAATGTCAAGGCTGATGGGAACCTCGGAAATGTGGTTGTCTACAGGTGAGCAAACTGGGGCCGAGAAAGAAGGGGTTTTTATCCTGTGAGCTCAGACACCCTTCAGCCTCAAGTGCTGTTTACCTCCTCTTCCTCTACCCAGGCTATGGCTCAGTCGGTAAACAATCCGCCTGCAATGCGGGGGAACCAGGTTCGATCCCTGTCCCCTACAGAAGGAAATGGCAACCCACTCCAGTATTCTTGCCTAGAGAATCCCATGGACGGAGGACCCTAGTGGGCCACAGTCCATGGGAGTCCTGAAGAGTCAGACACAACTGAGCGACTGACACTACCCAGGCTGAACCTCTCCAATTCCAGAAGGGCAGGGTGCGGGCAGGGTATCCTCTGTGAGGGCCGCCCTCACGGGAGCTGGGCCACCTAGACCATGGCCCAACACCATGAGGCCAGGCCAAGGAGTTGCCGCCTCCACTGTGGAGGACTCACACAGGCCAGCCCTTGGGCTCCCCCGTCGGCGGGCTGCTCAAGGCACGTGGGAACACAAGAAAGTGAAGTCGCTCAGTCGCGTCCGACTCCGTGGACTGTAGCCTAACTGGCTTCTTTGTCCTTGGGACTCTCCAGGCAAGAATACTGGCGTGGGTTACCATTTCCTTCTCCAGGGGACCTTCCCTGACCCAGGGATCGAACCTGGGTCTCCCGCATCGGAGGAAGAAGCTTTAACCTCTGAGTCACCAGGGAAGCCCCTGGAAAAATGGCAAGTAATATCAACTGAGCGCAGCGAAGGCTGCCCAGGTCTGTGCGCAGGGTCCTGCCCCCCCGGCCAGAGGCAGCTCCCCATTGGCCAGACCAGAAAAGCCCACCCCCATGCTATTCCAGAGCCCACCCCCATTGGCCGGCCCGGAGGCCCCGCCCCTGCGGAGTGAGCCTTAACTTGGCTCCTGGGGTCCTGCTGAGCAGTCCACACTCGTCGGGGGCAGACTCAGTCCGCCAGCCTCACTCTGAGTAGGACCTTTCCCTAGGGAAGGACTTCCTGGGCCCATGGTGCACCTGACCCCTCCCGCCCCTCCCCCCCAGGTATCAGGTGGGGTCCATGGAACATGCACACCCATGAACACTGAGACCCTTCCCACATCGCCGCTGACTCCCAGAGAGCAGGAACCAGATGACGTGCACTCATTTGAGTCCAGCATATTTACTGAGCAATAATGCAGCCAAGGTTCCGCCACCGTCACAGTTCTTAAGGGCCTTTAACATCAGAACCCCAACTTCTGCTTTACAAAAGAGGCACCCAAGACCGAGAGCTGAGTCTGGGGTCAAACCAGGTTCCATCCTTCCGGGTCATGCAGTCTCCACTGATTCATTTTAGTGTAAAGAAAGGTCCTTTGAATACCTATTGTCATGCAAACTCGCAGGGCCTAGCCTGGAGCCTGGCACACTGAGTGCTTTGGAAGAAGGGGGAGCACCAGGGCCTAGCGATCACCCCTTCAGTCTGAGTCTCTGTATTTACATAGGGCATTAAGTATTAGGAAGGCCTAGAAGCTCTGAGCCCTGAAGCACCCCAAGGAAACACCTGAGACTAACTCTGTAGCTGAGGCATAAGCTCTAATCAGCTACACTAGCACCACATCCTGTGTACAGCTGCTGACAGCCCAGTCCAGACTGTGGGGTCTCTGGCAAGGGCTGGAGGATGCAAGAGCAGACAGACAGAATCTATGGCAGGCCTGGCCGAGCTGTCATTGACGAGTATACTGTGTCCCAGAAATGAAAGCAGTGTTTCCATCTGCTCCCAACTCTGCTCAGGACTTCAGCAGAGGTAGGGAAGATCAGAGGGGGGCAACACGAAGTGGCACAGCTAGGGACCCAGGCACCTGGAAGCAGGCTTGAACACTGGACACTCCACACAGTGCCAGACAAATAAGACATCAGAACAGCTGAGGACCCATGACTGCAGCTTCAAAATCAGCCAAACCAAGGGCTGGTCTCTAGGTAGCACCCAAAGTCGTGTGATTTAAGAGGCACAAGAAGCTAGCTGCCATCAGGACGTCTCCTTGAGGCCTGATGCTATTGTCCAAACCACCTGTCTGAACCTCTTTGCTTTGGTAAGAGTTTTGTTCCACTGAGGTACTGAAGGCACCTGTGGGATCCAGCCCAAAGGGAAAGTCTCATCTCACTCTGCACCCGAAGGACCTTCCACTCACTCTGGAAAGTAAAGGTCCTTCTTGAGTGATTCTGAGTGGAAAAAGGGCTGGAGATCAAGGGGGCCCTGAAGGTGAAAGGAAGGTCAAAACTAGGCTTCCTATGGTTCTGTTGACTCCAAATCTATTATGACCGGGACTAATCTAGGGTGGAAGATGCACGTCGGTCACCTTACACTGATAATGAACATGAGGCTGGTAGTGGCTAAAAGTTTCAGCTAGATCTCTTGGCCTAACTCTGCCATGAGCCCCAAGTTCTAGAAGACACTCCATCCTTTAACGTGACAAGTCAGGCCTGGCAAACCCACAGTCCACGCTGGGTCACCAGCCTCACTCTGAGTAGGACCTTTCCCTAGGGAAGGACTTCCTGGGCCCATGGTGCACCTGACTCCCCACCCTCACCCCCAGGTATCAGGTGGGGTCCATGGAACATGCACACCCATGAACACTGAGACCCTGGGGGAAATGTCACCCACTCCAGGCTTTAGTTCCCCCCAGTCTCAGCTGATTACCAGGGTTAATCACGGATGCAAACACCCACTGAGGAAAGAATGGGAATACTGGGAATCACTCTGGGCCAAGCACACACATCTAGGAAGACACCTGGTCCCCAGGGCAGCAGCCGAGGCACCACCATCAGCCGGCATCCTCAGCTGGTCTGGACAGTGCCTCTGCCATCCCCACACGAGGAGGCGGCAGGCCTCTTAATTCCTGTCCCTCAGCAGATCTTGGTCCCCTTTACAATCACACACAATACTTACAAAAGCACTTAGAAAAACAATAAAAAAGAAGTTTCAAAATAATAGTAACAAATGCAAATTTCCAGCACCTATTCTTCAGGCTTTCTGTCCACTCTGCTGTTTGTCTTGTTGACAGAGAAACCCCAGGCCCTCAATGTCCCTATCACCCTGGCTCTCGGGTCCCTCCATGCTACTAGTCAAAGGCCCCCACCAAACTGTGGACTCCCCTAAGCCTTAATGGAGCCGTTATAAGTCAGGAATGTAGCAAAGGCAGCAAAAAGTGACAAGGAACTGAGGCATCTGGTCACCCCTATACACTCTGTCACCATAAAGGCCACTGCTTCCCATTTGAATAAAGGTTGCGGGGGGGAGGGTGGCGGGAATCTCTCGTGAGCCATCCCAGAAGAAGGAAGCTGCGTCAGGCACGAGTGGAAAAGCTCCGTAGGGGCAGGGACGAGAAGGTCCTGCCCGGGATAACACCGCAGGCTCCTGCTGGTCAGCCCTCCTCCGAGTGGCTGGGCCGGGGCCAGGGCAGGCTCCCCAGGAGGGCGGGGGGCCCGGGGCAGGGTGGGCCCACCTGGCCCCGGGCGTGCGTCTGCATGTGCATCGCTAGGTGGTGGTTGCGGTTGAAGGCCCGGCCGCACTGAGGACACCGGTAGGGCCGCTCGCCCGTGTGAATGCGCTGGTGCCTGAAGAGGTCGGAGGGCCGGCGGAAGGCCTTGCCGCAGTAGGGGCAGGCGGGCCAGCCCTGGCTGTTGCCCGTGTGCAGGCGCTGGTGCAGCAGCAGGCTCTTCCGCTGCTGGAAGAAGCGCAGGCACTCGCTGCAGTGGTACACCTTGGCTGTCGCCGGCCTCCGCCCCACGAAGGACCGGCGGCCCTCGCGCTCCTCGGGGAGCCAGCGGATGACCGGGCCGGGCACCACCACCTCCCCCGGTTCCAGTGCCGAGTGCCCGTCCCCCCAGCCGGTAGGCGAGCCGCCCCGGGCCTCCCGGTGCTCCTCCTCCACGTGGCTCCGCTGGTGAATGGTCAGGTTGATCTTCAGGCGGAAGCTCTGGCCGCAGTCAGGGCAGGTGAAGGCCCGCTCCCGCCGACGGGGGAGGACGCGGGGCGGCTGGGCCCCGGACCCCGTGGGCCGGGGGTCCCCCGCCCGCGCCCGGGGGACGCCCCCCGCGTGAAGCCGGCCAGAACCCCCGGTCCTGCTCCTGGGCCCTTTGGGGATTCCACACGCGGCCCGGCTCGGGGGCGCCCCGGGGAAGGGGGACTCTGGTGTCATCTCGTCCTCCGATGGTGCTTCCATCTTGATGACCACAGCATTGCCCCCTGGCAAACGGCGTCTGCGTTGATCTCAGGGCGGGCCACACCCCGCCCCCTAGAGTGCCCCCCACACCCAAGCCGGGATCCGGACACACCAGCCGGGCCCACACCGCCTTCCCTGGGCCCCTCCTCCAGAGTTCTCACGCCTGGGGCAGGGAAACCACGCGGCAAAACCAGGAGCCCAGGCCAGGGTTCAGACCAGGGGACCCAGATGGATGGAAAATGAAGAGGAAACAAAGGCCCATATCCTCAACCCTGAGACACGCTGGCCTCACGGGACCCTCCGAAGTTCTGAAGACTTTAGCTCTGACCTATGACAAGGAGCCCTATGGGCCTAACGGCCCCTAGACTGTAAGAGGCTTCATGCCTGGAGCTGGCGGGTGACTCTGCCGGCTCAGAGCTACTGGGCCACATGACAAATCAGAAAGCAGGTGCAAGGCCCGGCTTCCAGGCTAGGCCTCAGGGTGGGTGCCCCCTGACTCTGAAGCAGGACTGAGGCAGCGACGGCCGGTCTCAGCCCCAGCTCGCAGGGGTTGCCATGGCCGGGGGCAGGCCCTGGCCTCAGTCCTGGCTGGAGCCCTGTGTTCTCCCACATCCTCCAGCTGCTGCTTCCTCTGGAGCCAGCCCCCACCCCCAGACCAGTATCCACCAGCCTTAGCTGCCAGACCACAGAGTGGGCTCCCCGGTGACAGCGAACCTGGCCCCCCTGCCTATGAGAATGAATACCTCCACCCTCAACGGGTAACTTCCAAGGTTCAGAACAGGAGTGATTCCAGTGTCACTGAAGCCTGAGCTTAAACCACAAGCTGGGAGACCACTGAGGATGAGAGCTGTTAACTGGAGAGCCCCCAGGGAAGCACTCGACAGCAAGACTGTGGGTTCTCTGCTCACGGCTCAGCTAGGAGTCCTCACAGACACCTCATGGCAGAACCTCATTTCTACGTTAGAAACGACCCACTGTTTTTAACTTAGTCCTCCAGCTACAGAATCTTTAAGAGTCTAACACTCTTCTAAACTTTGAGGTAAAAAACCTTGTTGTGCTGAACAGGCTGCCAGGGTATCCTCGGGCTTAGCACCCAGTGAGGGTCTCAGGCCCTCTTCTCTAAAGAGGCAAGGCTGCCAGGTCTCTTCATCTGAGCCCACCTACAACCCCAAGGGGGACCCAGGTCACGCACGTGCCTCTCCCAAACCCGGGACCCAGGTGGAATGGGGGCAGGCTGGACCCCTTTCTACTGGGCCAGAAGAGGCAATAATTGCTTTACTTTTTCCTGCTTGTCAGGGTGTAAGGCTGGTTCACAGAACATGCACAGACTCTCAGCAGGAAGAACTAATTTCAATCAGAGGCCTCCATACTCAAACTGTAAGACATGAGAGGCGGTCCAGCTGGGCTGTGTCACAGGGTGGCCGTGAGGCGGCCTCTGCCACCTGACCACCCCCTGGCAGCTCGCAGCTTGTCTGCAAGCAGCTCCTTCCCAGACAGAGCAGATGGCGACAGGGAAAACTGGACCACAGGTGACCGGGTCCTCAGAGCCCCAGGAAGTAATACTTGGGGGTGAGGGAGGCGCCCTCTGGAGGAAAGCCCTCCCCAGGTCCATCATGCAAGCCCACCCCCACTCCCAAGGGCCCTCGGGTCTCCCGAGGCTCCGCTAAGGCCATGGGGCCTCCTCCCCTCACTCACCTGGCCCCAAGCTGGGCAGGATGTCCCTGGGAGGGCAGGTTGGTGACTCCCCATCTGAAGAGTCTTCCTCCCGTTTAACTGAAGACAAAATGCTGACGCCGGCTGGGGGCCCTGCGAGAGAGAGTCCCGTGAAGGCCTCACCCGGCCGCCGGCCCCAGAGGAGACGCAGCCATCCCCCAGCAGGCCCGGGACGCGCTCTAGCTCCCAGGCCCGGAAGAGGAAGCGCCACGCTCCGTCCCAGGGCAGTGGTTCCTCACCTCCAGCCCAACCTCTGCCTCAGAGGTGAGAGAAGTGCGGCAAAGGCCACACCCCCGACTCCCATGCCGGTGGTGCTGACGACTGGCCCCTAAGCTTCGGGAGGTCACCCTGATGGGCCTCAAAAGGACAGAAGGTTTGAGGAGGCCCCAGGGCCCAGCGCCAGAGCAGGGACAATAAGGTGGTCTAGTCCTCTGACACACTGGCTGGGAAGGACGGACACAGGGAATGGGGGGGTGTGTCACCCATATTCAGAGGGGCCCACAGCCAGTGGGGAAGAAGCACAGAAGGAAACAGACAGAAAGCGCCCCAGAGACTGAATGGTCAGGCTGGCAAGGAGGGGGATCACCAGGTTAGCAAAAGAGCAGTCTGGAGACAGAAAACAAGGCCCTGGGTTATCTGCTAGGTGCTCTCTGGATTATAAGCCATTTTTGTGACAGGACGGGCAAGAATGTTCCTTTAAACAAAAGCACAGAGCACAGGGAGGGGTGACTGGAGCTACAGAGCCCCCAGAGACCTCCCAAAGGAGGACACTCACTGAGGGCTGCAGAGGCTGGCACCGCGCCAGACACACAGGTCCCACTGCTCTGCTGACCTGACGGTCCTCACTCCCTGAAGAGGCCCCCGCCCCCTCCTGTGCCCTTCTTCACTCTAGCCAAACTGGTGTAGCTGGCCCCCAACATACCTGAGGAACTCACACCTTTGCTCACACTGTGTTTCCTGCCGAAAATACCCTATGTTCCCAGCACAACTCACCTCTAAGCGCCGTCTCGGGGCCGCTTCCTGGGAAGCCTGTCCGGCATGGAGCAGCCTGGCCGCCCCCAGCCGCCTCTCCCACCCTCGAGCTGCAGCGACTCAGCTCCGCTTGTCGGGCCCGTTCACACAGCTACCCAGCGGCCCTCACTCACCAGGGCCCAGTTCCAGCGGGGTCACCCTTGTTTCCCAGTCTCGCTGGTGCTCCAGCGCCTGGCCTTCTTTTGGCTCCTCCTGGGCAGGGCTGACCGGGCCGGGGATCTGCTCTGGGTATGGAGGAAGGCCTGGGGAATGCAAATCAGTAACACTAAGGGTGACACAGGGGTCTCCCAGGACTGCAGTCACCTGGCCACAGGGCGGGCGTGACAATGAGGTGAAACTCACTGATCGCCTAGGAACCAGATTCCAGGCTCTTTAAAGAGAAAAAGAAATGGTACTTTTAGTATGTCAAGTTATCCGGTAGTACCATGGCACACAGGCCCAAGGATCTGGCTTTTTAGGGAGTCCTGGCTCGAGACACTTTAACAGCAGTTCCCAGTCCCAAGTCCAGCAGGCTGGTGTATAAGGATCCCCTGGGGAGCACCCCCAAGATTCCCCTCAGCTCTGGGTGGGCTTAGGAAGTATGCATTTTTTAAAAAAGTTTCTCAGTGGAAGAGACATGAATATTTCACAGAATGAAAAATTAAAATGGCCCATAAACAAATAAAACTATACCAGTATCATAGCCAGACAGACACTATAAGAAAATTACAGACCAATATTCTTTATGAACACTGATGCAAAAACCCTGAACAAGATGCCTGCAACCTGAATTGGACAGCACGGTAAAAAGATTAAATAGCATAACCAAGTGGAAATTTATTCCTGGAATGCAAGGATGGTTCAACATGTGAAACTAGATCAATGGAATACACCACATTGAGAATGATGGGGAGAAAAAAAAAACAAACGACATGATTATCTCAGTTAATGCAGAAAACGTATCTGACAAAATTCAATAATCTTTTATGAAAAAAAGTCACTCAAAAAATTAAGAATAGAAGGAAACTACCTCAATATAATAAAAGTCTTAATAAAGCAGAAATTCAAACAATATGCTGTGACAGAGATAAACCTTGATGATGTTATGCTAAGTGAAATAAGCCAGTCATACAAAGATAAATACTCCATGATTCCACTTACATGAAGTACTTACTTAGAGAACTCAAATTCAAAGGGACAGAAACGAGAATTGTGGTTGCCAGGGGCTGAGAAAGAGGGAGAGTTATTGTTTGATGGAGCAGAATTCTAGTCTGATGAGACGAAAGGAGTGAGAGGTGAATGTTGGTGACGGCTCCACGTGTGAATGTATTCAGTGTCACTGGACTGCACACTTACAGTCAATGTGGCCAGTCTTATGTTATACGTATTTGATTAAAGTAAGAAAGAAAAATAAAGCGCTGATACACAGTACCACACAGATGAACCTTGAAAACATTATAAATAAAAGAAGACAGACGTGGAAGATCATGTATTATATGATTCTACTTATAGGAAATGTCTACAATCAGCAAATCTACAGAATCAGAGAGCAGATTTGTTGTTGCTAGGACTAGGGGGCTTGGAAGGGGTTCAGATGATAGCGGAAAGATACAGGGCTTGTTTCTGAGGTGAGGTGACAAAAAATGTGATAAAATTGCACTTACCTATGAATATTCTAGAAACCACTGAAAGTGAAAGTGAAAGGGGGCTTCCCTCACAGCTCAGTTGGTAAAGAATCCACCTGCAATGCAGGAGACCCCGGTTCGATTCCTGTGTCAGGAAGATCCACTGGAGAAGGGATAGGCTACCCATGCTAGTACTCTTGGGCTTCCCTAGTGGCTTAGATGGTAAAGAATCCGCCTGCAATGCTGGAGACCTGGGTCCAATCCCTGTGTTGGGAAGATCCCTTGGAGAAGAGAAAGGCTATCCACTCCAATATTCTGGCCTGGAGAATTCGAGTCAGATGTGACTTTCCCTTTCACTTTTACTGAACTGGATGCTTTAAATAGGTGAACTGTATAGTCTGTGAATTATTTCTAAAAAAATCTATTTTTTTAAACTACACTGAAATATTCCTTACCTATCACGCAGACTAAATCCTACAAGTCTGACCACATTTCCTAGTGGCAAGGCTGTGGGGAAAGAGGCCTCTTTCACAACACTGATGGGAATGTAAATGATACAACATCTCGTGTGTCTGAATGCCATTGAAGTTGACCTATAGGTCAACTTGAAGGGGTTCCCAAGAGCCAAAAATGGCACAACATAAGCATGAAAATAATGGTGGCAAAGGACTGCATATATAAAACATTCACCTACAAAGTTATAATAAGAAAAGGAAGAAAGAAAGCCCACATATTGGTCACCTTTGGAGACTTCTAAGGAAGCAATTCTTCATTCTGAAAATTGATGACAAGAAATATTTAAGCAGCTAACCTGCCTTTTCTGTACAGACTATATTTCAAGGTAATTAAAAGAGCTGGTTAGGGAAACTATTCTTTATAAAAGAATTTCAGCTACTAGGTGCCGATGCCCGCATGCTCAGTCATGTCTGACTCTTTGTGACCCCCGGGAATGTAGTCTACTCGGCTCCTCTGTCCATGGAATTTTCCAGGCAAGAATGCTGAAGTGGGTTACCATTTCCTCCTGCAGGGGATCTTCCTGATGCAGGGACTGAACCTGCATCTCTCGCACCTTCTGCATTGGCAGGTGGATTCTCTACCACTGCACCACCTGGGAAACCCTCAGTTCAGGTCAGTCACTCAGCTGTCTCTGACTCTCTGCGACCCCATGGACTGCAGCAGGCCAGGGCACCTAATGGGGAAGCCCTATTAGGCGCCAAAGTAATGACCAAATTTCACCATTTTACAGCCCCTAATTCAGTAATGAATCCAGGCAAGTCTTCAATGGCCATTAAACTCATTAGGTGAAAAGTTGATGGGGAATTTTACAATAGAAAGATAAAGTGGATAATCACAAAAAGAAAGGCAAGCGAGTAAGACCTGAAACTACAAGACTCCTAGTAGAAAACACAGGCGGTAAGCTCCTTGACATCAGTTTTGCCAAAGGTTTTTTTTGGATTCAATATTAAAAAAAAGGGGACATCAAACTAAATATAAACAAGGGTAAATACATCAAACTAAAAAGCTTCCACAAAGAAAGGGAACCATCACAAAATGAAAATGCAACCTACTGAATGAAAGAAAATATTTGCAAATCATTCACCTGATAAGGGGTTAAGATCCAAAATACATAAAGAACTCACACAACTCAATAGCAAAAAAAAAAAAAAAAATTCAATTAACATTTGAAGATCTGAGTATCTGAACAGACATTTCCCAAAGAAGATGTACAGATGGGCAGTAGGCACATGAAAAGATGCTAAACATCACTAACCATCAGGGAAATGCAAATCAACACCACAATGAGACATCACCCTTACATGTTAGAATAGCTATTTTCAAAAAGACAAGAGACGACAAGGATGTGGAGAAAGGAAAACTTTGTGCTCTGTTGGTGGGAATGTAAAATGTCTCAGCAACAAAGGAAAACAGTATAGGGATTCCTCAAAATATTGAAAATAGAACTACCATAAGATCTAGCGATGTAGGTATTTTTCCAAAGAAAACAAAAACTAACCCCCAAAGATATCTGCACACCAACGCTCACTGCACACTGCAGCATTATTTACAATAGCTAAAATATGAAAATAACTTGAGAGTACCGATAGATGAACAGATAAAGAAAATGTGGTGTGTATCTATGTGTGTGTGTATGTATGTATATATATACATATATAAATATAATGGAATATTATTCAGCCATAAAAAAGAACGAAATCCTGTCATTTGCAACAAACTTTAGGGTATTTTGCTAAGTGAAATAAGTCAGAGAAAGTGACCTCACTCATACATGGAATCTATTAAAAACAAACTAAGATGGAGTAGGAAATGGTAACCCATTCCAGTATTCTTGCCTGGAAAATTCCATGGACAGAGGAGCTTGGCAAGCTACTGTCCATGGGATAGCAAAGAGTCAGCCAGGATCGAGCACATCGGCACATACCATGAACTAAAATGGTTGTTTCCTTTTGTATTCCTACCAGAAGAGTTTGGGACTTCCAGTTTTTCCATATCCTTGCCAATATGTTTAGTCTTTCAAAATTTTTGACCTTTCAAATAAATGTATAGCAGTAGGAGGAAAAACAAAGAGGGGCTTCCCTGGTGGTCCAGTGGTCAAGAATCTGCCTGCCAATGCAGGAGACACAAAGACATACAGGAAGGATCCCTGGTCCAGAAAGATCCCACATGCCACAGAGCAACTAAGCCCCTGCATCACAACTACTGAGGCACCACTCTACAGAGTCTGGAGCTACAACTACCAAGCCCACCTGCCCCGACTACTGCACCCACGATAAGAGAAACCACTGCACTGAGAAGCCCACCCGCCAAAACTAGAGAGCAGTCCCCTCTTGCTGCAACCACAGAAAGCCCGCATGCAGGAGCAAAGACCCAGCGAAGCCAAAAATTAATAAATAAATCTTTAAACAACAAACAAGATCACAGATACAGAGAATAGACTGGGGGGTGCCAGAGGTGAGGGGTAGGGGGTAGGTAAACGGTGACGGCAGCCAGAGCGTGGCCTGCCCTGAGATAAGGGGCCTGCACTCCTTCCTGGCCTCGCAGTGTGGGAAGTGCAGGAGGGCAGGGACACGCATGCGCTGTCCCCAGCCCCGGCCACGCCCCCACTCACCTGTACCTGGCTCCCTGGGGCACGCTTCCTCTCTCTCATTCCCTTCCTCCCGGCCCCACGGGCCTTCAGGACAAGGCTCCTCTCCCCTCTCCATCCGGGTGAGGATGTCCGGTTTGGAGATGGCATAATCTGCATGCAGAGTAGAGACAGAGGTGGGTCAAGACTGGACACCCGCCACCCAGGTGTCCAGAGACACAGCGACACCTGGAGGAACAGAAGCCAAAGCTGAGACACAGCCTGCAGGAGGCCCATTTGAGGGCAGGGGCCCAGAGCATCATCTAGACAGCCTTACCCAGGGAGACCAGCATCTCATAGTTGCCCCTCATCACGTGCTTGTACAGCTCCTTTTGCCACTCGTCCAGCTTGCCCCACTCCGGCTCAGAGAAATACACGGCCACGTCATCAAAGGTCACGGGCACCTGGAACCACAGGGTCATGTAGGCTCACCCGCATGCTAACGGGCAGGGGCCGCGGGCTGTCCCACCCCTGGTGCCCAGGGCTTACCCTGGGGGCCTCGCCTTTGCTGCCCGGGGGCAGCCGCAGGATCCAGAAGTTCCTGTTCCTCAGCAGGTTCTCCACGTTCTCCAGCCGCCTCTGCAGCAGCCCGTACTCCTGCAGCAGGGTCCCCAGCACGGCCCACTTGCCCTCCAGCTGGTTCCCAAACTCCACGGCTGTCTTCTCACAGTCGGCCAGCTTCTTCTCGGCCGTCCCCGTCCGCCCCTCCAGAGTCAGCAGGCGGGTCAGGCAGGAATCCACCTTCTTCTCCAAGGCCTGGATGGCGGCCACCACCGTCCACAGCGTGATCTCCGTGGAGTAGAGGTAGGAATTCTTCTCAGTGGCCAGCTGGGGTGATGGAGAAGCAGCCGAAGGCCTTTCATCCCCTGTTGGTTTGTCCCTCTCTGGAGCCTGTCCAGCAAGAGCAAGGGGAGATATGATCACAATGATCCAGTGAGATGTCCATCTCAAAGAGAAGCCTCAGAATGGCACCTTCCCAGGTGAAGCCCCACCTGGGATCCTGAGGACCCAGCAGGAAGCGGAGGAGAGGGAGGAGCAGGGGGGATATCCATCTTCAAGGACAGGCTAGACCAGGGTGTTAGCAAGTGGGAATCAGGAGGAAAAGCACCTGTCACCTCGCACAGGTGACTTCCCTTCCTGGTCTTGGTCTCCTCCTCTGACACTCCGAAGCTCAGTGGCAGTGATACTACTCACAAGCTGGCTGAGCTCTGCAAAGCTTGTTATGCATTTCAACTCCAACCCCACATCTGTAAAATGGCGTAATAATACCTACATGATGGGATTGTGAATTAATGATACCGTCATAGTAAACACTTAACATGACGATGTCCAATGTGGAAAACACTCAAGAAACATGAGCCCTGTGTTGTTGACAATGAGGAGGATGTTGAGCTGATGGTGGGTCCAACTCAGGGGTGCAGTAAGTCATTCACATGGCCTTTCTGCTCCACCCTGTTCATTACATTGTCCTTCAATGTCCTGGGGGCTTCCCTGATAGTGCAGTTGGTAAAGAATCTGCCTATAATGTAGGAGACCCTGGTTTGATTCCTGGGTTGGGAAGATCCACTGGAGGAGGGCATGGCAACCCACCCCAGTCTTCTTGGGCTTTCCTTGTGGCTCCACTGGTAAAGAATCTGCCCACAGTGTGGGAGACTGAGTTTGATCCCTGGGTTGGGAAGATACTCTGAAGAAGGGAACGGCTACACACCAACTCAATGGACATGAGTTTGAGTAAGCTCCGGGAGTTGGTGATGGACAGGGAAGCCTGGTGTGCTGCAGTCCATGGGGTCATAAAGAGTCAGACACCACTGAGCGACTGAAGTGAACTCAATGTCTTGGGAAAGAGCTTCTGAAGTATCTAGCTGACCTCAGGGCCTGATGACCAGGCCTCAGCCCAGTTCGTCTCGCTAAAAGCCTTGCTGGACAGAGGGACCACTTCACCCCTTCACTGTACTCATAATCATGGTCAGATCACCATCAAGTCCTATCTGTGCATCTTCTAAAACTATCTCAAGTCCACCCTTTTCTCTCCTACTCTGCCACGACTAGTCCAAGCCCCGGTCACCTTTGCCCGGAACCGTTGCTACTCTGCCCAGTTGGTTTCCCCAGTTCACCCTTCTTTTCCCGCAATCAATTTTCCACAAGCTGATCAGTAATCTTTTAAATACAGACTAGAGCATTTTAGTCCCCTGACTGGTAGCTTCCCAGTGTACCCAGAATAAAATCAAGACTTCTTATCATATCTTAGTCTATCTCCTTGACTTTATATCCTCCTGGGTACTAACTACAGGCCGGCTCCCCTAGCCTCTTGGGATTCTTATGATGTACCTGGCTCTCTCCTCTCCCTTTGCCTGAGCGCTTCCCTCACCCCTCTTTATGCCTGGCTCCCTCTTCTTTAAGACTCCAGCTTAAACCCTGCCTCACAGAGTCCTTCACCAAGGACTCATCTAAACTAGGCCCCCTGCTGGCCCTTCCTGTTATGGCTTGTGTTGTTCCCCATGAGAACATAAGATCCAAGAGGACATCAGCTCCATGAAGGTATATGTATTATTCACCGTTGTATTCCCAGCTTCTAAAAGAGTGCCTCATTCACAGTAGATGCTCAGTAAATGCCTACTGAGTGAATGAGTGAATGACTGAACAATTAAACACTGTCATTCAATAACAATGACTAAACACCTGTCAACAGTCAGTACAATGGGGTGCAGAAAAAAATTATGCAGTTCTTCCTTGTGCTGAAGAAAAGTTATGTACCTAGACAGTCAAATTAACAGTGTGATACCAGGGGCTAATGAAAGTTGAGGGCAAGTTTATCCTGTTGGGTGAATGTTTTGGGATCTCAGGTAGCTGCAAGAGAGCAGGAGAGAGGCGGATAAGACAGGCCAGGAAAAGTGCTGAGAAAGTGGTCCTGGGCTAAGTGGGAGCTGAAGATGACAGCTGTAGCCCCAGGGAAAAGCCTTGCTGGGGGCTTCCCCCAGGGAGCAGGGCTGTAAGTCCCAAGAAGGCCCAACCTCTTTTTCAACCTTTCACTCAGAGAGCCCTTAAAAACATACACACCAAACTCACCAAAGAGGAAAGAAAAAGAAAGTAAAAGTGAAGTCACGGCTGACTCTTTGTGAGGCCATGGACTGTAGCCTACCAGGCTCCCTGACTCAGGGGTTGAACCCAGGTCTCCCGAACTGTAGGCAGCTACTTTACCATCTGAGCCACCAGGGAAGTCCTCCTTAAGGAAAGAAAAGTTCCTCCTTAAAAGGTATCCAAAATAATCAGCATCTAGAAAAATCAAGGCTTCAAAAACCTTGTTATGATGTGTTAGTAATGGTAGATACGGGTTGATGTCGCAGTGGTAAAGAACCCGCCTGCCAACGCAGGAAACCCAAGAGGGGCTGGCGCCGATGCCTGCATCAGGAAGAGCCCCTGGAGAAGGAAATGGCAACCCACGCCAGGATTCTTGCCTGGAGAACCCCATGGACAGAGGAGCCTAGTGGGCTACAGTCCACGGGGTCACAAACAGTCCGAGACGACTGAGAGACTCAGCACGCGGGCACGGTGTATTGAGCTCTTCACAAATGTTTTCCTACTATGTCCAAAAAAAAAAAAAGGCTAAAAGGTTATTTTCTCCAAACTGGACACATTGTATATTATCAGCCAACATTCCAGTATCTGCTAATCTTTCATGAACCACAACAAAAACCAAAAACATCCGCCTACAGCCCCTGCAGCAAACAGCACTCAACACCTCTCTGCTGTCAGCGCACGTGTGCACCCGAGAGGGGACCAACTCCGGAGCCCCATCTGGGCGTCAGGCTCTGGCCTCGACGCGGTGTGCAACTTCGGGCGCGTCCTGCTCCCCGCCCCCCCAGCCTCAGACCTGGGTCGTCAGAACCGATGGGGCCGGGGTGCCGCCGGGCCTCCAGGCCTCCACTGAGACAATGGACGGGAGGAGACCACCCCTCGGTTCCAAGACGAGGGCTTGTCATCTTAAGTGTGACCGCAAAGTCCGGCCGCTCCCCCGACGTCGGGGCCGCCCACCCGCCGCGCACGGCCTGGCGTTTGGGCCGCCCAAGGCCCGGCCGGGACGAGGGCAGCCGGGCGGCCCGAGCGGGCCGGACGCGCGGGCGCGGGGCGGAGGCGGAGGAGAGGAGGCCGCGCCGCGGGCCGCCGCCCAACCCAGACCCTCGCGGGTCCATGCGGCGGCCGGGCGCGGCTGGGCGTCCGCGCGCGCGGCGCTTACCGGGGCGGGCGCCGCTTCGGCCATGGCTGCCCGCGTCCCTCGCTCCGCGGCTTTCCTCCCGGGGGCCGGCGCGGCGCGGCGGCGGAGGCGGAGCGGAGCCGCCCAGCCTCGGAGCTCCTGCCGGGGCGGCCGCGAGCTGCGTCCGAGCCACGTGCCCCGCCGACCCTTTAAACAAGAGCTGCGCTCGCGGCCGGGCCAGAGGCCGCGCGCAGCGCCCCCTGCAGCCCGAAGGACCGCACTCCCGCGGCCTTCGGTGCCCACCAGCCCCCGGCGGCCGCGGGGGTCCCACCGGGCGTGTGGGGGGCCGGCTGCCCGCCCTCGCCTGGGCCGCGAGAGTGGACGCCGGGGCCGCACGCGCCGTGGGGCCCAGCGGCCGGCTTCCGTCGGGCGAAGCCGATTCTCGCGCCTGGTCCAGGCGGGGTGCTTGGGAGGTGGCGGCTGGAATCCAGCCAGTGAGCTAACAAAGGAAACGCGTTGGAAACTTCGAGGTTTGGGGGTAAGACGCTCAGTCATCGCCCGGTGACCTCAACTGTGTATGTACTTGATCTGCCGTTTTAACACCTCAAATGTTAGTTTGGGTATACATTTTGCGCAGGGAAAGCCAAGGTGGGGTGGAAGGGATCCATAAGTATTTTTAAACTTTTATTAGTTTTCCGGAATAACGAAAACTGCGCTTCGTTAAATAAACCAACCCTGCTTCCTTCGTTCCCTCTGGAGATCCAGGGTCTCCTCCGCCTTCCCTGGGGTCCGCCTTCCCAGCAGGTACGCGGCTGGAAGGCCCGCTATGCCACACCCTGTTGCCACTAGCCTGTCAGCTACCAGCTGGGGGTTCCCTGGATCAGGAGGACTAAATCCACCACAAACTCAGGCCCTGAGGCATTTGGAATAGACGACTCAATCTGGGACCTATTTTCCCCTCATCTGCAACTCAAAGAGCCTTACTCTGGAAAACCTCTTAATCACCGAATGTAAACTTAAATGGGCTTCCCAGGTGGCTCAGTGGTTAAAAAAAAATCCGTCTGCAAAACAGGAGTCCATCCCTGGGTCGGGAAGATCCCTTGGAGGAGGGCATACCCGACTCCCGTATTCTTGCCCCGAAAAGCCCGAGGACAGAGGAGCCTGGTGGGTTACAGTCCATGGGGTTGCAGAGTGGAACATGAACGAGCCTGCGCTCACGTGACACGTGCACACACCTAGAGTAAAACACGCTTTACTTCCCTGGTGGTCCAGTGGCTAAGACCCCGCCCTTCCAGTGCAGAGGGTATGTATTCGATCCCTGCTTGGAGAACTAAGGTGCAGGGCAGCGAGAAAATAAAATATGCTGTATACAGTTTAAGCTTTACCTTCTATCTTTTCTGCATTTCACAACAATCTCACTCTGTCCGGCAAGCCTGGAAACCTTCCAGGTTTGGAAGAGTTGGAAATCAGTCTGCAGTTTTGTTTCTTTATGTTTTTTTTCTCTTGGGAGGGAGGGAGAAAATGATTAGCCCATATATCTGATCCAAGCAAAAGTGAGGTCAGTTAACATAGTAGGAACACAAATAAATTGATACCGTCTTCAGGTCAGGTTCACCCCTAGAATCTGGGACAAGGTTAGGAAGTATTACTTTAAGGTAACAAGAAATCAAAATCTATATATGGCATGGTTCATCCTGGGAATCCTTGTTGAAATAACCTGATCTAAGACAGTCTGCAAACAAAAGAGCGCCCCTCAGGTCTCAGCAGGGGTCAGGCCGACCAATGTATTAAGGATTACAAATTTCTTATAATTTTATAAGTTGTGATCTCATAAAATAAGAGTTAATGTCCAAGGCAAACAGAAAGAGTCTGGAAAATGGATGGGAGAGGAAGATGTTAGAATTTCACAAGCTTTGCTCCAGGAAGAGTGCTCTCATTTTTGACAGCTGGTTCGAGTTTTTCAGTATTCACATTTTAGTATCCTAATCTCCTGGAGTGCTTATTAAAATACAGATTGCTGGGCACTAGTCAGAATTTCCAGGTCTGAGGCTGGAGTGGGCGGGGCAAGGGTGCATACAAAATTTTGTTTCTGTTTGCCATGAGATGTTGATTCTGCTGTTGAGTGATCACACTGCCCTGCCCATTAGCTACCAAAGCTGCCTCCCATTCCCAGGCTCTGATTTTATAAACATATTAAACAAAAAAATACAAAAACGTGATAACATCATGTGGTTTCCTGAGCAGACCAGCCTGGGTGTCAAGCCAGGCGCAGCTCTAATATAAATTAAGATGAGGGTACTCTTTCTGCCCCTTCTGATGCCTATGTCAGAAGCTTTCTCTATCTCCTTTATACTTTAATAAAACTTTATTACACAAAAGCTCTGAGCGATCAAGCCTTGTCTCTGGCCCTGGATTGAATTCTCCTCCGGGGGCCAAGAATCCCGGTGTCGTGCTTCAACAACAACCTTTCATCTTGGGGCTTGTCCATGATCCTTCAGGACAAGATGGGAGCTAACAATTCCAGCCTCACTCTTTTGAACTATATCCTGAAAAACTGGGATAGATTTGATCCCCAGGGCTTAAAGAAGACACACCTGGTCTTCCTATGTGATACTGCATGGCCAAGGTAAGAATGTAAAGAAAACTTTAAAGAATATTATCAAAAGGTGTGAGATTTGTCAGAAAAATAACCCAAAGACTGAAAAGCTAGCAAAATCTGGATTACAACCAAGTGGGAAGTATCCTGGAGAGGACTGGGAAACTGATTTTACTCATACGCCAAAAGCTAATGGACATTCTTGCTTACAAGTTTGGGTAGATACTTTTACTGGATGGATTGAGGCTTTTCTCTGTCGTAGTGAACAGGTTAAGGAGGTTATAAAGATTCTCTTCATCAGTGGAAGGCTTCCCGTGGTGGACATCTCCACTTCAAGGAAAGGATTTTCTCCAGGTCTGTGAATACCTTCGACAACAATCACACGCAATGCCTCTTCTTCATCTGATGACATCTACCAACCCTAAAATGGACTAGTGCAACACTTTGTACTTTAACTGTGGACATAATGTGACTTTTAATTTTGATTTTAACTTGTGTTTGCTGTTTGCTCCCTTTATCTGTAACTGCGTAGCTGGGTTTGTTTCCAGCCGCATGAAAGCTTTCAAGTTACAAATGGTTGCTCAGACTCCTGCTACTGCTGCAACTTCCTCCAGCTACTGCCTGGGGCCCCGGGATCAGATCTCCTCAGTATGAGGACTAGGTGAATATGCTGCCTCCCCAATTTAGGGACAACGCCCCTTCTCAGCTCGGAAGCAGTTATGGAATGAGAACAACGCCCCTTTTCCCTAGGCAACATAATTCTCCTAAAAGAAAAAGGAGGGAGTGAGACAGTCATTTCCTCGGCAGGTTGATAAGAAGTCTAGGGGTCCCCAAGGAGAGAGGGTCTGGAATTCTCAAGGAGGAAGAAGGGTGAAATTTTTTTTCTTCTCTACATTCCTTAGGATTATATAACAATAATGTATTCTGCCTGAGGACAGTCTCTGGATTAAAACTTCTGGCTAATTCTGTTATCTTAAAATGTAAGTTATGGGAGTAGGTCTGGTGAGGTCTTCACAACCTCCAGACATTCTTTGGATTCATTGGAGAGTATATAACTTCATTGCTAACACTAACAAGGGGGTACTCTTTCTGCCCCTTTCTGATGCCTGTGTCAGAAGCTTTCTCTATCTCCTTTATACTTTAATAAAACTTTATTACACACACACACAAAATAAATTAAGATGATGTGCATCCTTAGTTATTAATCTTTCTCTTGTGGATTTGCTCCTTTCTGGAGCAGGTCTCCAGGGCCTGAGTACCTCTGGGTGAGCTGACAACACTGGATTTCCACAGTAGAGGCACAGACCCGGGAGGGACGGGGTGGCTCCACTCAGGTGCAGGCCGCTCTAGCACAGTCAGCCATCAGCCTCTGCGGCAGAAGGTGGGCTTGTCAGAGGCTGAGGGCCACTCAGACAATACCTAGGGTCATGGAGGGTGAGGGAAGGGTCAAGGTACTCTAATGCTAGTGACCCCACCACCGCATCCTCCACCAGGAGATGGGGCAGAGAATTCCCATGCCCCCTACCTTTAGATTGGGAAGTGGACACCCCCCTCTAAAGTAGCAAGAGGGGAGGTATTAGCAGAGGGAGACCAGAGGGTAACCAAATCCCCTTGCTCCACAAAGCCCTCCCTTGTTGACACAGCACTGGGCTCCCTGTTCTGTGAACTTCTCTTAGACCTGTTCACTCAGCGGACGTTCGGTGAGAATCTCCGTGCCAAGCCCCCAAGCTCAGAGCTGTGCAATCTGGATACGATTGACATTTGGTCCTTGCTTTCAAAAAGCATCACCTCCTGTTGACTCTACCTCTGTGATCTCGTCCACTGCTCTCTTCCAGCCACAGCTACACCCAATCAGACCTTCATCGGCTCTTGCTGGTCTCACTCAAAAACCTCATATATCCCCCGTGCGCCCACGCCCTCAAAAAAACAAAAGCTCTTATGAGGGTAATTGTCCCAATTCGCAGCTAGATACAAATCACGCTTTTGCTCAAAACTCTCAGCTCCCACTCAGTAAAATCCAAACTCCCTAGTCTGACCGCAACCTCTCCAACTACGTCCCCCAATACTCCCCTCCCCCCACCCCACCCTCAGCTGAGTCAAATGAATTGTTTATTGGT
>SJYC01119564.1:0-32238 GCA_006408675.1 Madoqua kirkii
CAAAAACAAAAGCTCTTATGAGGGTAATTGTCCCAATTCGCAGCTAGATACAAATCACGCTTTTGCTCAAAACTCTCAGCTCCCACTCAGTAAAATCCAAACTCCCTAGTCTGACCGCAACCTCTCCAACTACGTCCCCCACTACTCCCCTCCCCCCACCCCACCCACAGCTGAGTCAAATGAATTGTTTATTGGTATACAACCCATAATATCTAGTTTGGTCATTTCACTCCTTTTTAGAATGTACTTCAACTTAAAGTTCCAGCTCAGAAGCATCTCTTCCAGCCCAAAGGCATCTCTCATAATGCCATTCCCAATGTCCCACAGCTGAATGTAATTGTTCTCTGAATTCTTACAGATTTTAGCTTCACTTAGGACATATTGTTTCCGATCTTCTATTAGATATCCCTGACAACTTGTAAGCCCAAGAACAAAGTCTCAGATTTATTAACCTTTTATCCTTCCCTCTGTAGAATTTGCACATGGAGGAGACTTGGATATTCATGAGTGAACAAAATCTAAGGCTGTGCAAATGTACAGTACATGCGGGGAACAGATTTCCACCCCAGTGTTCACAGCAGCAATTTACAATAGCCCAGACACGGAAGCAACCTAAGTGCCATCAGCAGATGAATGGAGAAAGATGTGGCACATATATCCAACAGACCACTACTCAGTCATGAAAAAAGTGGCGTTTTGCCATTTGTGACAACATGGATGGACTTGATGGGTATTATGGGTATTATGCTAAATGAAGTCAGTCAGATACAGAAAGGCAAATACTCTATGATATCACTTATATGTGGAATCTTAAAAATACAACAGACCAGTGAATGTAAGAGAACCTGACTCATGAAGAACCACCTAGTGGTTACCAATAGGGAGACGGAAGCAGGGAGAAGCAACACAGGAGTAGGGGATTGAGAGGTACAAACTATTATGCACAAAATAAGCTACAAGGATATATTGTACAGCACAGGGAATATAGCCAATATTTTTAACAACTATAAATAATCTTTAAAAATTGTGAATCACTATAGTGTACATCTATAACTTACATATTATATATCAACTATACTTCATTCTTTTAGTGTTCTTTTTTAAAAAATAACTCTCATCTTTTTTTATTTTACTGCTACAGTACATGGTATGTATTTTTTAGTGTTTTTTCATTTGCTGCACCAAGTCTTAGTTGCGGCATTCAGGATCTTTAATCTTCGCTGTAGCATGTGAACTTAGTTGCAGCATGTGGGATCTAGTTCCCTGACCAGGAATCAAACCCAGGCCCCTGGCTTTTGGAGCATGGAGTCTTAGCCACTGGGCTGCCAGGGATATCATTATACTTCAATTAAAAAAAATTTTTTTTTAAGGAAAAAGATTTTGATAGAATGTACATCACCGACTCGATGGACATTCATGTGAACTTAGTTGCAGCATGTGGGATCTAGTTCCCTGACCAGGAATCAAACCCAGGCCCCTGGCTTTTGGAGCATGGAGTCTTAGCCACTGGGCTGCCAGGGATATCATTATACTTCAATTAAAAAAAATTTTTTTTTAAGGAAAAAGATTTTGATAGAATGTACATCACCGACTCGATGGACATGAGTTTGGGTGAACTCCGGGAGTTGGTGATGGACAGGGAGGCCTGGCATGCTGAAATTCATGGGGTCACAGAGTCGGACATGACTGAGTGACTGAACTGAAATTCAGCCAGGGCTAAGACTGTTGTTTTCTACACTGCCTTAACCCAAGTATTTAAATCAGTGCTTCAGTAAGAGGTGCTCGACATCTATTTGCTGAACAAAAGGAATGAGGAGTTTTCACAGAAGCGGGTCTACAAGCTGAGTCAAAGGGTCAAGTCGCTCAGTCATGTCCTGTGATTCTGTGAGCTATAGAGTCCACGGAATTCTCCAGGCCAGAACACTGAAGTGGGGAGCCTTTCCCTTCTCTGGGGGATCTTCCCAACCCAGGGATCGAACCCAGGTCTCCTGCATTACAGGTGGGTTCTATAGCAGCTGAGCCACAAGGAATGGTATCGAATACTTGGCTCACAGAGAAGGGCTTTCCCAGGAGAGGCACCACATGAGCTGAATGTGGCCACAAGGAAGTGCGGCTTATTGATTAAATGACAGCACTCCCACTGCGGCAGCAGCATACAGAATTTAGTATGAAAGGTGAAGAAACTGGAGCAGGTTAGGTGGCCCAAGTCTTGAGTTCTACACTTAAAAGCTTGCCCTAAGGCTTTGAGGAAAGGCCATATCCCATTTATGTTCCAGGACAATAGCTCTGGTAGCAAAAATGATGTGATTAGGAATAGGAGATCAATTAGGTTACTGAATGAAAAGCTAGGTGTGAGGACCTTACCTGCAGGAACAGCAAGGAGAAGATAGATAGTACAGATTAATCGCTGGTGTTTGGCATTTCATTCTTCACTATGTGTTGATTTCAAGCTAACTTGATCATTCTTGTCCTTCAGGCAGCTGCACTGCCTATTACCTTCTCATCACCCAACAGAGGCGGCTTTCAATGAAGGACAGCTGAAGCAGGCAAGATTTTTTTGTATCACTGGCAAATAGGCCATTCTGTGAGGAGAGCATGACCCAGAAATCCTGTGAAAAGGCAGATTCTGATGCAGTGAGGTTCAGAGTCTGCATTTCTACCAGGCTCCCAGGGAAGGCTGATGCTGCCTGTGCAGAGGCCACGTTTTGGGTAACAAGGACTCAGAATCCAACCCAGACACGAGATCCTTAATTGTGGTCCACCAGAAGCAAGAGAGCCTGTGGTCAAGTGCGTGGGCTCTGAGGCAAGATGGTCTGGTTCACAGCCTCTGCTTCACATCAACTCCCGGATCTCTCCTCACATCTCAGTGGAAAACGGGGTAATACACACCATGTAGGGTCTTGTGAGGAGGAAGTTCATTTTGATGTGAAGAACTTACAACAGTTGTTCAGCCACTCGGTCCTGTCCACTCCTTGTAACTCCACTGAATGCAGCACACCAGGCTCCTCTGTCCTCCACTACCTCCTGGAGTTTGCTCAAACTCATGTCCACCGAGTCAATGACGCCCTCCGACCATCTCATTCTTGCCACACCCTTCTCCTCCTGCCTTCAGTCTTTCCCAGCATCAGGGTCTTTTCCAATGAAAACACCAGGCTTCCCCTGTGGCTCAGTGGGTAAAGTATCTGCAGTGTGAGAAACACGGGAGCTGTGGGTTTGACCCTGGGTGCCGCTACTACACTAGCCCGACGGAGTGACACAATCATTTCCCTTCCTCAAGAAGAACCTGACCTTGCTGGAGAAATAGGACCCTATCTCCTATTTTGCTTTTCTCCCCACGATGCAAGGCAAAGGCTGGGCACGTTAAAGCACTCCTGGGATGGGATAAGGGGGTGTCTCTAATGCAAAAGGTCACGGGGAGGAGGCTGGAGAACGGATTCAGGAGGTGCTCCAGACGTTTCCTGCACATGGTGAAGCTGAGTACCTCTCAGGACCTCGTCCTACGACAACCTCCCTCCCCATTGTGTCTCTACACCAAGATTACCCTCTACCTTACAGAGACCAAGCTCGTTTCTATTTAATCTCCACATCCCTCTCGCTCACCTCACGGGCAACCATAAAGCTTGTATAGAACTTTTCAGTTGTTGTGTTCTTAAAAAATGATTTGATCCGTGGACAGAGGAGCCTGACGGGCTACAGCCCATGGGGTTGCCAAGAGTCGGACCCGACTGAGCAACGCACACACACATACACGCCCATTTTTCACTTACTGAAACAGTACTGTGTTACAGATCTCATTCAATTTCTTACATTCCCCATCAGCACCAAGTACTTAAGATGGACCCACACGGCTACGTGGACACCTAAGACAACACTCCGGTTTCCCCACGATGCGTGTGCCACGGCATTTCACCTGCCTTCCCTATCGCCCACCTCTCATGACTGACACTTGGCCTGTCTGTAGCCCTTGACCACCACAGATACTGGTGAGTATTCCCCGTGTGCCCTCCTCTCTGCTGCCTGGGTTTAAGGAAGGTGCAGGCCAGGCTGTGCCGCTGGGCCTTCACCCTGGTCCTAGGAGGGAATTCTCAACAAATGGAGAAAGACATCAAACAGGAGCACTTTTTGTTTTTGCCAGTAGCAAGTTTTATTCTAGGCCAACTGCAAATCATCAAAGGGGCCACTCACACAGGACCCAGGAGCCTGCTCCCACCTCCCCCACACAAGGGGCAGGCATCCAACACCCCTGAGGGACACAGTGCTTTTTCTCCATCTTCTCAGGAAGTCAGGCCCAGAACAAGTGTGGAGTGTGTGTGATCTGAACAACCTCAACAAACAACTGGTGTAACTGGGACCAACTCAAGGGACCACTGCACGGAAACAAGCTGAACCACTGAAGTGAAAACAGAGCTCTCCACCCCGGGAGGCTGTGGAACCACAGCGGGGATGGGCTGGAAGGGCAGGGAGGAGCCGCCCTCGCAGGAGCAGCCACACCCCAGCTCCTTTCCTGGACCTTTCACGCCCAGCAGGGGCTCTGGGGGTTCCCTCACTACGCTGTCCTTTGTGGTTGATTAGGCCCCCTGGAGAGCCCAGGACCCCCCCCAACAGGGTGCTCAGCACTGCGTCCCAGCCTCTGGCTTGACTGAACATGAGTGGGCTGAGCGAGCCTGTGAGTGACTCCTCCAGGAGGGCAAGCCAGGTCCCCATTAGGAACAACTTCAACGACTCTGAAAATTTAAACAGCGCCAGGCTTTCTTCATAAACCAAAATCTAATCCCACCCCCACCAACCCCCCGCAAACAAAAAGGTTCTTCAGAGCAGAGTAAGAAGTTCCCTTTAATTACCTCCTCTACTTGTCAGGAATCAAGACCACAGAAGAGGACCCACGGGGCTGTGCTCCCACATGCCTGCTAACTCCTCTGGTCCAACTCAATCCCTGGAAAGACCCAGAGGCCGGGAGAGGTCACTGGCCCGGCAGGGTTAGCCAGCCACCCCCAGCCTGAGACTTTTGGCTCTGACAGGAAAACCAGAGACGGCAAGAGAGGCCTGGCCCAGGCTCCCCGCCTCCCCTGGATTTCAGGACTGCCTCTGGGCTCGGCCCGGCGCCCAGTCACGAAAGCAAACCAAACAGAGGCCCCTCAGGAAGAAGTCAGTGCCTGACCCTGCAGTGTCTTTTGGGGGACAGTGCCAGCTCCCCCCACCCCCCTCCACTGGGTGAGGGGCTGGCACCCCTAGAGCAGGCTGCTGGGCCTGGCGGGCTGCAGGGCTGGCCCGCCCCGCTCCCGCTGGTGGATCTTCTGGTGCTGCAGGAGGTGCTGCTTCTGCACAAAGCTCTTCTCGCACTCAGGGCAGCTGTAGGGCCGCTCGCCTGTGTGGATGCGCTGGTGCCGCACCAGGTCCGATGGGTGGCTGAAGCTCTTGCCACAGTAACCGCAGAGGAGGGAGCCCCGGCTCCTCTTCCAGGGGATGTGGCCGGGCAGGGCGACCAGGCTGTTGGGTGAGAACCGCTCCTGGGCGGGGTGGCTGGCCTGGGCGGCGGCCTGCAGGTGGCAGCGCTGGTGGGTCAGCAGACTCATTCGGCAGCGGAAGCTCCTCGCACACGCGTCGCACTGGAGCAGCTGCGCCTTCCGAGCTGGCGGCTTAAGCTGGGGCCGGGGCCGGGGGCTAGCCTCTGGCTCCGAGGGGGTCTGCGGGTGTGGGGCCTCGCACTCAGGACATCCGCAGGGCCCAGCGCTGTCCCTTCTCAGCTGCAGGCCTTGCTCACACTCCCGACCCAGCTGCAGCTGCTTGTGACACTTGCGCTTCGGGGTGCAGCCCAGAGCTCTGCCACTGTCAGAGTCTCTCCCGCCCGTGGTGGGCTCCTGCAGACCAGTGTCCCCAGGACCCTCCCCCCCAACAGGGTGCTCAGCACTGCGTCCCAGCCTCTGGCTTGACTGAACATGAGTGGGCTGAGCGAGCCTGTGAGTGACTCCTCCAGGAGGGCAAGCCAGGTCCCCATTAGGAACAACTTCAACGACTCTGAAAATTTAAACAGCGCCAGGCTTTCTTCATAAACCAAAATCTAATCCCACCCCCACCAACCCCCCGCAAACAAAAAGGTTCTTCAGAGCAGAGTAAGAAGTTCCCTTTAATTACCTCCTCTACTTGTCAGGAATCAAGACCACAGAAGAGGACCCACGGGGCTGTGCTCCCACATGCCTGCTAACTCCTCTGGTCCGACTCAATCCCTGGAAAGACCCAGAGGCCGGGAGAGGTCACTGGCCCGGCAGGGTTAGCCAGCCACCCCCAGCCTGAGACTTTTGGCTCTGACAGGAAAACCAGAGACGGCAAGAGAGGCCTGGCCCAGGCTCCCCGCCTCCCCTGGATTTCAGGACTGCCTCTGGGCTCGGCCCGGCGCCCAGTCACGAAAGCAAACCAAACAGAGGCCCCTCAGGAAGAAGTCAGTGCCTGACCCTGCAGTGTCTTTTGGGGGACAGTGCCAGCTCCCCCCACCCCCCTCCACTGGGTGAGGGGCTGGCACCCCTAGAGCAGGCTGCTGGGCCTGGCGGGCTGCAGGGCTGGCCCGCCCCGCTCCCGCTGGTGGATCTTCTGGTGCTGCAGGAGGTGCTGCTTCTGCACAAAGCTCTTCTCGCACTCAGGGCAGCTGTAGGGCCGCTCGCCTGTGTGGATGCGCTGGTGCCGCACCAGGTCCGATGGGTGGCTGAAGCTCTTGCCACAGTAACCGCAGAGGAGGGAGCCCCGGCTCCTCTTCCAGGGGATGTGGCCGGGCAGGGCGACCAGGCTGTTGGGTGAGAACCGCTCCTGGGCGGGGTGGCTGGCCTGGGCGGCGGCCTGCAGGTGGCAGCGCTGGTGGGTCAGCAGACTCATTCGGCAGCGGAAGCTCCTCGCACACGCGTCGCACTGGAGCAGCTGCGCCTTCCGAGCTGGCGGCTTAAGCTGGGGCCGGGGCCGGGGGCTAGCCTCTGGCTCCGAGGGGGTCTGCGGGTGTGGGGCCTCGCACTCAGGACATCCGCAGGGCCCAGCGCTGTCCCTTCTCAGCTGCAGGCCTTGCTCACACTCCCGACCCAGCTGCAGCTGCTTGTGACACTTGCGCTTCGGGGTGCAGCCCAGAGCTCTGCCACTGTCAGAGTCTCTCCCGCCCGTGGTGGGCTCCTGCAGACCAGTGTCCCCAGGACCCGATTCCAAGAGGATGGAACTGCCCTGCCCATCCCAGAGCTCAGCCTGCTCAGGGCTCAGGAGGGCCTGCTCATCGGCAAAGCCCGAGCACGCTCCAGGAAGGTCTGCGGAGCTGTCCTGTGGGCACCGTGTCTCCTGCTTGGCCACGACCTCCTCCACTGCCAAGAGAAAGGAGAGGCACAAAAGAGATCACAGTCTAGTTGTCTCAGAGCTAAACGCACCTCGGCAAGCTTCAGAAGGGCTCAAACCAGAGCTCCCAGGACCAAGGGAGCCGGGACGGTCTCAAAGAGGAGGCTGAGCGGTCTGCAAGACCTGAGAAGCTACACCTGTGCTCAGGCAGAGGCGTGCTGACTGGAATCAAGTATAGTACGCTTACAGACACTGTGATAAGTTCTCCAAGCTTGTCCACAAATTTGCTTTCAACCTCTGTAGAAAATGGCTAAACACAGGTATAAGCTACTTTAAGTGTTAAGAGTGTTAAAATAATAAATGTGAATAATAAAACAAACACACACCTAAACCTGTAGCTTAGAAATCCACGTATCCAGCTCCGTTCCTCCTGCCGAGTCACCCCAGGTGACCTGGCTCCCGGTGGCTTCTCCTGCCTCTTACCCAGCGAGCCTCACGCCTGTGGATCTGACCCACCCTGCTCTCAGTCTCCGCCGGGTTCTGACTCAGGTCTACTAGGCACTCTACACTGTACGGCACATGGAAAGGCGAGGCGGCCGTGAGTCTTAAGGACTCCCCACAGCAGTGAAGGAGGTAAGAGCCACGTATAAGAGGTGACCTGACGACAACCGTAAAGGAGTTTAGAACAAACAAACGCCGGGCAAGGTGACTGCCGTCAGCAGGGGGCAGTCTGGCGGTAGCAAAGCTCACAACAGGCTGAAGGGGATGGGACGGGGCTGGAATATTCTGGAGCTACTCACCTGGGTGGACACCATGAGACTCTTCCTCCTCCAAGTCACCTGGCATCTCTGCACCCAACTCCATTTCTCCTTCGGGCTGGCCAAGCACCTCTGGGTTGGAAAGGGCACAGTGTGAGCCCAGAAGACAGGACTGGTCATTTGCCAGTGAACAAGGCGACCGAGGTCAAGGAGCTGATGATAAAACTTCAGAAAATTCACCGTCACTTTCCCCAAGCAGTTTCAGACAATTCAGAAAGTCACAGCCAATTTGAAGGAGCCACTTGGCTAACGGCTGCCCTCACGCTCCTTTCTCAGCCACTGGGGGCCAGGCCCCAGAGCTCCCTGCTTTCCTTCCAACACCACCCCCACCTCCCATGGTCGGGGCTCCTTTCCAGGGCTCTAACTTCATCTGGGCCACAGCCCTGCGAGGCAAGGTCAGGACTGCTGTCCCCACTGGGACAGACAAGGCAACAGCCACCAGCACTGGTGACCAGCCAAGGTCACAGTCTCCTCTCTGACCATTTGCCCCTTCCCTCCCTCCACTCCGGTCACAGCGGCCTTCTGGACAAGCCTCCACGGACCTCGGTTCTAAAGAAGTTTAGAACCAAACAAAATGCATTTATTATTTTACCTATAAAGATCAGCACCTATCAAGCAGCACTTCTAATCAACACAGCATGAACTCTGAAACCACAGGACTGGCTGTAATTCCAGATAAATGCCAAGAAACATTGGTGAGTCCCTGCTGCCTGCCCATCCCAGGTAACAAAGGATTTCCTGTCAAGCTGTCCGAAGTATTAAAAACAGCTTGAGGTATCCTAGCTGTGTTACCCTCTAACGCATACGATGACATCTTATCTATTAGTATAAACACTATCAAGAACTGACTACATGAATACAAAACCTTTCCAAGAGTCTTCCTAAACCGAGGGCCTGGAGATTCCCATTACTCAGCCCAGTGGAGGCCGAGAGAGGACCCACAGCCGCGAGAATCCCAGGTGTGCCTGGGTCACAAACACCTCAGTCAGGAATTGCAGGATGTCTGAGGGCGAGGTCCGGGAGGAAAGCGCTACCTACTCAGAGAGACCAGAGTCTCATAGTTGCTCTTCATCACGTTGGCGTAGAGCTCCTTCTGCCAGTCCTCCAGGTTCTCCCACTCCTGCTCTGAAAAGCAGACGCCATCATTTTCAAGTGACCTGGACACCTGGAGTCACAAATGCCACACAGTGAGGGCCTCTGATCAAGGATACAAAGGAGAAGCCAGCCCCTGAGAATCGGGCTTACCTTGGGAACTTCCCTGCTGCTGCCTGGGGGCAGGCGTAGGACCCAGAAGTTCCTGTTCCTCAGCAGGTTCTCCATGTTCTCCAGCCGCCTCTGCAGCAGCCCGTACTCCTGCAGCAGGGTCCCCAGCACGGCCCACTTGCCCTCCAGCTGGTTCCCGAGCTCCACGGCCGTCTTCTCGCAGTTGGCCAGCTTCTTCTCGGCCATCCCCGTCCGCCCCTCCAGAGTCAGCAAGCGGGCAGCCTGGGACTCCACCTTCTTCTCCACGGCCTGGATGGCGGCCACCACAGTCCAGAGCGAGATCTCTGCAGTCTCCAGGTAGGGGTTTTTTTCCACTGCTTGTGGGGGTGGCGTGGAGGAAGTCAGAGGGCTGGAGCGGTGCTTCCTCCTGTGCTGAAGAACCAGGTGCAAGGTCAGGCGGTCAGCGGCTCTTCCAAACAACAGGTTAAAAACAGACAAGGGGTCCAGGAACACTACGGCACTCAGTGTCTACTTTTTTTTTAGTTTAAAAAGCACGTGCTTTTATATTCTGATACTTCAAATTACACGTATATGCCATAACAAGAAAAAACTTTAAAGAAAGAAATATGTATGTAAAATATCACCATCCAGAAATAGGCTGTTGGGATTTTGGTAGGTTTCCTACAAGGTTCCACACCGCCCAGCAACCCCCCTGCCCCGCCGCCCCCCCCGCTCGCCAATCTTCTTACTTATTTTATTCTTCAACAAAACTGCCATCATATTGTAAGTGTTTTTTACCTGTGTTTCACAGCCAGCCTATCCAGTATGACTTTCCAGTGTCAGTATTCATGTTTTTAGGCCAGTTTTCTTCTATTTGATATTAGAGAGTATGTATGATACTCTGCTATGTTAAATGATGTGATTTCCACCCACTCTCACCTCCACATTCCTGCCAGACTTCGCAGTGGGTCCTGTCAGCCCTGCAGGTGGCTCCCCACGATCAACACAAAATTCCTTAGCAGGACCTACAAGACTCACCACATCCACCTTTGCACCTTACCAACCAGGACAGTGAACACTGAATCCTTTGGAAACCTTTACTTAAAAGACCGGACTGAGTCCTCCGGCACCGTCTCTAGGCTTCCCATTTTTAGGGTCTGTCCTGCCAGCGGCTGAAGCTCAGAACTAATAAAACCAGCCCCTGGGAAGTGTTTCTGAGCTGTCCTCTTGCCCACACTGTGTTCAGGGCAGTCTTACAGCCAAGGCTTCATATTCTATCATATGGCACACACTTTATCCAAAGCTGCTTCTCTAACCATAAGGAGGACATGGAGACCCAGACACTGGAAGGAAAGACCTTCAGAAGAACTGCCAGGGCCTGAGCGTATGGTCTAGAGAAAGAGGGGATGAGATGCGGCCAACCAAGGGCACAGAACTGAACACTTAAGTTCGGTCGTGACCTACTCCAGGCAACCAACTCAGTTCGTTACTGAGCTATTTAAGCCAAAGGCTTAAATATCCTCCTTAAAACACACATAAAGAAAAGTTTAATGTAAACGAAAAATACAAAGGAAACCAAAAAATTCGATTACTGGATAAATTCATCTCCACACACATTCTGTTCTTAAGTCTCTAGTTTTTCGGCATCTCTTTCCCTTCTGTGGCCCAGCACTGTGTTACTTGCTAGCACTGTTTTCCAAACAGGAAGGTGGGTTGGGATCTGAGCAGAGAAATAACATCCCTCCTCTCCCATGTCGTCAAAGGCTAAAAAGAGCAGGCAAGCCAGGCTTCCTCTTTTGTTTTAAATTATCTATCATGACAGAAACAATTTAAATGTCCATCAACTGGTGAACGGATAAACAAGCCAATGGTGGTCCATTCGTCCGTTATGGGTTGAATTATGTCTCCCCAAAAGACAGGAGGAAGTCCTAACCCCGCATCTCACAATGTGGTCTGACTTGGAGATAGTCTCAACGCCTATCAAGTTAAAATGAGGTCAGGAGGGTGGGCTCTAATCCAGAGGGACTGGTGTCCTAAGAAGGGGGAGAAAGGAGGGAAGGCACACAGGAGCAGGCGAATGCACGGCTCGGGAAGCAGAGGCCGGAGTTAGGCTGCCGCCAGCCAAGGGGGCCTGGCGCCACCAGAAGCCAGGGGAGGGCAGGGGCCAGACGCCGCTCACGGCCTTGCGAGGAGCCAGCCCCGCGGGCCCCTGCATTTCAGGTTCCAGCCTCCAGAGCTGGAGCGGTCAATCTGTTGCTCAGGCCGTCTAGCTGGGGGGCCTCTGGTACAGCAGCCCTCGGAAAGATGCACTTTGTATCAGAATGGTTCCTGTCAGTCACTCAGCGTGCCCACGGGCCGCAGCCTACCAGGCTTCTCTGCCCATAGAATTCTCCAGGCAAAAATACTGGAGTAGGTTGCCATTTCCTTCTCCACCTTATATCAGAATACTCCTCAGCAATAAAAAGGAACAAATTATTGATACCTGTAACAACATGGATGAATCTCAAAATCACAAATGTGAACGAAACCAGACACAAAATGCTACATACTGCATTCACTCACACGGCATTCAGGAGAAGGCAGAACTATGGACACAACAGACCAGCGGTCGCCAGGCGCTGGGACCGGAGGAAATTAATTGCTTAGGGGGTACTTTTTCGGATGATGATGACAATATCCCATAACTTGGTAATATGATAGCTACACATTTTTCAAAACTCACTGAACTATAGTTATGCTGAATTTCACTATAGTTATAGTGAATTTTACTGTATGTAAATTATATCTCAGTAAATAGGACGCAGAGTATCAAGGAAGGAGAAAATGTTAGCTATCATAAAAGATACCATAAACAGAGTCTAGAAACAAACAGGAAGAGAATATTTGTAAACAGGATATGAATCGGGAAGAAAAGATAAATAACCCAAACATAAAACTGCAGACTATAAATAGTTTGCAAAAGTGGAAATGTAGGTGGTCAGTAAGCAAATGAAAAGACAACCACATTAGCAGTCAGGAATGCAGATACAACCAAGTAAAATCACTTTTCATCGACCTGGTTGAGAAATATGAAAGAGGGAAAGGGAACAACAATCAGAGCCGACTATGAAGTGGTAAATCTGGTACCTTCGTAACATTCCTGGAAGGAATGAAAAATACTACAAACTTTGAGAGAAGAAAATATCCAAAAGGTCCTTAAAAACTCTTCACCTAGTGATACCATAGCAGTCAGGAATGCAGATACAACCAAGTAAAATCACTTTTCATCGACCTGGTTGAGAAATATGAAAGAGGGAAAGGGAACAACAATCAGAGCCAACTATGAAGTGGTAAATCTGGTACCTTCGTAACATTCCTGGAAGGAATGAAAAATACTACAAACTTTGAGAGAAGAAAATATCCAAAAGGTCCTTAAAAACTCTTTCACCTAGTGATACCACTAAAGGACTCTTCAAAAATAAACATTATTATTCAGCGACACACATACGAAGATGACTGATTACTGGCAACATTCTTCGGAAGAGCCAAAACCTGGAAATAATCTTGATGTCTTTTTTTTGTCTGCACCAAGTGGCTTACAGGATAGTTCCCCGATCAGGGATTGAACCTGGGCCACAACAGTGACCTGCTCCCCACGTAGGTAGGGAGCCTCAGTAGGTAAAGAATCCACCTGTCAGTGCAGGAGACGCAAGAAAGGCAGGTTCGATCCCTGGGTTGGAAAGATCCCCTGAAATAGGAACTGGCAACTCATTCCAGTACTCTTGCCCGGAGAATTTCATGAACAGAGGAGCCTGGCGGGCTACAGTCCACAGAGTCGCAAAGAGTCCAGACACGACGGAAGTGACGAGGGACACGGTGACGGTGCCAAGTCCTAACCGCTGGACCACAAGGGACTCCCTCTAGATGTCTATTAAGAAGAGGATGGTTACATAAACTGTGGCACAAAGATGATGTTACACAACTGTTAAAAAGAATGAGTGGGACCTATGAGTATGATCTGAAAGACTGTTCATCATACACTGATGGGATAAAAGCCAACTCTGAGGGAAATACATTTATTATGACGTCATTTTCCTAAAGAAGAGACAAGATAAGTGTTTATGTTTGTTTTAGCACACAGCAAGGTGTGGGAAGATATTCACCAAACTATACTAACACAAGTCAGCCTCAGGATGTGAGAGAGGGATTTTAATCTTTGACTATAAACTATTGCTTGTTTGACTTTTTCACTAAACACATACTTCTCTATAATTTTTTCCTTAGATTTCATACATAAGAATACTCCCAAAGGCAACGAGAAATCTTTAAGAAGTACACTTACACGCACATATTTCTGGATTTTCTGGGACAGTCCTGCTTGCAAATTGTATCTTGCTGTCAGATCATGTATCATACACCAGGCCTGCAGCTATGGTCTGAAACACACAGTCACTACCTATGAGACACAGCCCCCTACTCTTAGGAAACCTACAAGCTGCTTGAGTAAAACACTAAGCAATACTCTAAAGTGATCCTGACACAGCTGGCCTAGATGATATTTAAGGCTGCTTCTAGCGCTGAGACAGGCGACTGAACAGATAAAAATATTTACATGATACAGAAAATATAGAAAGTAGTGACAACAAATCTCTGTGTAACCAGCATTCAGGTAAAAAAGCTATTTAATTAAAGTTAAACACATATGTGTACACACACACTGAGAATACCTTGGCGATACCATGGGTTCTGTTCCAAACTACCACAATAAAGCAGGTGTGACAATAAAGCAAGTGAAATGATTTTCCTGATTTTCTAGTACATATGAAAAGGTATGTTTACACTATTCTGTGATCTAATGTACCGTTATGTCTGAAAAACAGTACATACCTTAATTAAAAAGTAGGTTATTGATAAAAAATGCTAACCATCAACTGGGCCTCCAGGGAGTTGGAATTTTTTTGTAGTACTGCCATCAAAGATCATTGATCACCATAACAAACCTAATAACAATGAAAAAGTTCAAAATATTTTGAGAATCACCAAAATGTGACACAGAGATAGGAGGTGAGCAAATATGTTGGAAACCTGGCAGATGACAGACTTGCCTGACAGAGAGTTGACAGGAACTTCAACTAAGAAACAGCATCAAATGCAGTAAAGCAAAGCACAGCACAGCAGGGTACACATGTGTGTGTGTGTGTGTGTGTGTGTGTGTGATCTGTATATCAACTTTACAGTCCTTCGTGCAACTCTCTGGAGTAACTACCATCCCAAATTTGTTTTTTCACTATTAACTGTCCTTTTTCATTTTTTTTTTACCATGTCTGTTTCCAAAAAAAATATATTCTTCTAATTTTTCATGTTTTAGGATTTTACATAAACAAGTTACTCTTCTACAACTCCAGGAACAACCTGGTATTGCAGGTGGCTTTGATTCATTTTCACTGCTGTATAATATTCTACCATGTGACTATACCACAATTTATTTCTCCTTTCCACCACTGATGTTTCCTCATCTTCGTGATTACAAACAGTACTATGATGAACAGAACTGTACCTGGCTTCTAGTGGTTATGGGCAAGTTTCCCAAGGGCACAGTGCTAGGAAGGGAATTATTGGCTCACAGGGTATACACACATCCCAAATGTAAACAGATAATGTCAAATGGTTTCCAAAGTAGTCGTACCAATTTCACTCCCATCAGAAGTCTGTAAGTATTCTGGCTGTTGCACAACAGCATCAGTATCTAAATCTGTGTCCCTCTAGCAAACTGAAAGTGATGGTTGCTCAGCTGTGTCTGACTCTCTGGGACCCCATGGACTGTAGCCCCCAGGCTCCTCTGTCGATGGAATTCTCCAAGAATTCTCGAATTCTTGGCAACAATACTCGAGTGGGAAGCCGTTTCTTTCTCCAGGCGACCTTCAGGACCCAGGGATCGAACCTAGGTCTCTTGCACTGCAGGCAGATTCTTTACTTTCTGAGACACCAGGGAAACCCTTGTGCGTGTCCCTTTATAGATCTGAAATGATGACTCATTATGGTTTTCATCTTCATTTTTGTTACTACTAGCAAGGGACAAGCATCTTTCCTTAATGTTTACTGGCCATTCAAATTTCCCCTTCACTGCTGAAGTCTTTAGCCCATTTATCTTTTGGGTTATTTGACTTCTCTAAGTATTTAAGAGGTTGTCTGATAACATTTGTCTGTAAATCTGTATGCTAATCTATCAGTTATTTGTATTACAAATCACTCCCCTTATTCGTGCCTCATTTTAAAATTCTCATTACTGTTCAATATAAAGGTTTAATGTAGGTGAGTTTTTATCAGTATTAATTCTCTTCTGGTTTGAACTTTCATGTCAGGTGTACAAAAAACATCTGTACCACATGATACTGTCTTCTAAACACTTGATAGTTTTGACTTTCATATTTAAGTATTATCTCAACTAGAATTGAGACAGTATTTGGGTACAGTGCAAGCCTCAATCTTCAGATGGGAAGTCAACAGATCTAATACTATATACTGAAAAATCCATCATTTACCTGTTACCTCTATCATAAATCAAGTTTTCATACATGAAATCAGTCTGCTTCTGGCATCTCTCTTCTGTTCTATGGGTCCATTTTCTACTGCTTTACCAAAATCACCATCTCAATGACACAGCTTTTTGATAATTGATGCCTGGTACAAGTCCCTCCTACTTATTTCACAGGAGTATCATGATTATTTTTGGCCTGGTGATAGTCTATAAGTTTGAAAGGCTTCACAAAAAAAATATCTTTAGAGATTTTGTCTGGCACTGCATCAAATTCATAGATAAATCTGAGAAATGACATCTTTAGAATAAAAATGTTTCAATCCACTCACAGTATATACTCCTTTTCTAACGTTTTTAATATCTTTTGCTACTTAAACATATTCCATAGGTATCTGTTCCAATCATCAATTGCTATATTATAAATAATTCTAACACATAGTGGCTTAAGACAACAACATGTATTTTGCTCACAAATCTGCAAGGAGGCTTTGTCAAGGAGAGTCTGGCCTACCGCACTCCAGGTCAAGTGGAGCACATTATGGGCACATGCTAGAATCACCTGAAGAATCCCAAGCCACATCGACAGGGATGATCCTGGTGGTGATGGTCACGTTCTGCTCAACAACTCTGCCTAAGGTCCCAGTCTGCAGTCAGCATCAACCACTAGAACACACTTGCATTTCTAATAGGGAATTTTGCCTTCTCTCTCTTTTCTTCATTAATCTCTCTAAACACTGAAACTATATATTGATAGCTATGTGGATAAAATTTATTATCTTCATGTTGCACAATATAACTGAAGGAAAGCTACACAGCTCAAAATAGCCTGGAGTTAAAACTCCCCTCCGGTCCTCCCCACCATTCTATGAAAAACAAAGAATTCTCTCTTCCGAAGAAAAAAAATGGACATTAAGGTTGACTACACCCAGCTCCCAGCGGGTCCAGCCTCTTGCCGATCTCCAGAATTCCTTGCCATAGCCGTTTAAGAGCTAACTACTTCAAACAGCCTTGGAGAAGAACAGGCCCCCGTAAGACAGCAGATTTCCACACACATGCCTACATATACTTACTCTTTTCTTGGCTAAACGCAGCAGCTCACTGGTCTGACTGCTGCCCCTTCTCGCCTCATTAAAGGTGACCTGTTCCTGTACAGTGCTGGTCTCGTTCTTTTTCCGAACCTCGCCTTCTCTTAACTCCCTTACCCTACAATAACAGCCACCAGAAACATCCGGATGTTAAAATTTAATTAAAAATCGAGTTCTTCAGTTCCTCAGCTGTTGAGCTACGTTGCAAGTGCTTGACAGCCACATGTACTTTGTTCCTACTATACTGAACAGGGCAGAGAATATTTCCGTCATCTCAGAAAGCTCTATCGAATGCACTACACCCTTACTAGTTTTTTATTCATAAAATACTAAGGTTGTGTTAAAATTTCTACTATGACAGTGAATTTTCCTTCTAGTTCTACCAATTTTTGTTCAATATATTTTGAGGCTATATAATGAGATGCACATAAGATTAGAAACATTCTATCAGGATGGTAATTAAGTCTTTTACCATAATGAAAGCAGTATAGCCCTTTATCTCTAGCAATATTAATACAGTTAAGCCAATTTTCCTTTCTAAAAAAATACTGCTAATTATTCTATTTTTGGCTGCGCTGGGTCTTTGTCTCTGTGCATGGGATTCCTCTATCTGCAGCAAGGGGGGGGCTTCTCTTGCTGTGGAGCACTGCCTCCAGGGGTTGCAGCACAAGGACTCAACAGCTGTGGCACAGGAGCTTAGCTGCTCCACGGCACGTGGAAGCGGCCTGGACTGGGACTGAACCCGTGTCCCCTGCACTGGTAGGTGGATTTTTAACCACTGAACCACCAGGGAAGTCCCCAATTTTCCCATGGTTAGTATTAGCCTGGTACATGTTTTCGTATCTTTTTATAGTCAACTGTTTCTATAGCTTTATCTTTTAGTCATATCTCTTATAAACCATTTGCTAAACTTTAACCCAGATGGGGAGCTCAATCTCTGCCTCTTAACTAAAACACTTAGTCCATTTACATTTATTGTAATTGTTGGTCTATTGTTATTTATTTTTACCTTATTTGTGCTATTTATCCCATCCTGTTTCTTGCCTTCTTTTAGATTCATTTTTTTCTTATTCTATTATTCTTCCTTTTGAATTTTAAGTTATATAGCCAATGTCTAGTCTTTTAGCAATCATCCTAGAAACTGCTTATAAAGACTTCAAACATCTGAATTTTGATCATCTCTTCCTAACGTTGGAGAAGGCAATGGCAACCCACTCTAGAGCTCTTGCCTGGAAAATTCCATGGACGGAGGAGCCTGGTAGACTGCAGTCCATGGGGTCGCTGAGGGTCGGACACGACTGAGCGACTTCACTTTCACTTTTCACTTTCCTGCATTGGAGAAGGAAACGGCAACCCACTCCAGTGTTCTTGCCTGGAGAATCCCAGGGATGGAGGAGCCTGGTGGGCTGCCGTCTATGGGGTCACAGAGAATCAGACTGAAGCGACACAGCA
Organism: Madoqua kirkii; assembly: GCA_006408675.1. Taxonomy (NCBI): domain Eukaryota; kingdom Metazoa; phylum Chordata; class Mammalia; order Artiodactyla; family Bovidae; genus Madoqua; species Madoqua kirkii. Next base: position 18,378 of record SJYC01119564.1, read on the forward strand.
GCAGCAGCAGCTTCCTAATGTTTGTATCAATGCTGCCATGTATTTTAATTCTATCTTTGTTTTTAACCCACAAGAGAGTATTACTCTTTTATTCAGACAATCATTGTTTAGATTTACCCATTTTAATGGATCTTCATATTTTCTTATATTATCACTTTCCACTTAGGATAATTTTCCTGTACCTTGTCTTCCCTGGTGGTAAAGAGGTTAAAGAGTCTACCTCTAATGCAGGAGACCTGGGTTCGATCCCTGGGTCGGGAAGATCCCCTGGAGAAGGAAATGGCAACCCACTCCAGTATTCTTGCCTGGAGAATCCCATGGACGGAGGAGCCTGGTGGGCTACAGTCCATGGGGTCGCAAAGAGTCGGAAATGACTGAGTGACTTAACTACCTTAAGTACATTCTTTAGAATTTCTTTAATGAGTATACTAGTAATAAATTGTCAGTTTTGTCTGAAAATATTTTACCATTTTTTAAAAAGATACTTTTGAGAAGTATAAATATGGGATTACATAGTTATTTTCTTTTAGCCTTTCCACGATGCCAATCTACTGCTGGTTGGCTTCCAGAGTTGTTGAGATGAACCTCATCAATCTTAAGAATGGTTCATTTGAAGCCAATCTTTTTAAAGAATTATCTCTGCACTGTATTCCGTACCTTCACCATTATGTGTCTAGGTAGAGATTTCTTTATGTTTATCCTGATTGGGATGTACTGAGCTTCTAAGTATGTGTTTGAACCAGTCCTATGATATCCTCAGCCATTAACCACTCATTAAACATGGCCTCCAGTGCAGATTGTGTGTGTTTCCTATTGGAATTCCAACAGGTTTTTCTTCTGAAATTGCAACCTCTGAAATCTCTGAATGACTAATTTTTTGTCCATTCATTTTACTGGCTTTTTCTCAGAGTTTTTCATTACTTTTTGCATAACTTTTATTGGGAATTCTTTTTTCTTAGATTTTATCCATGAGAATTATTTAAAGTCTGAGTTAAGTGTTGAATACTTCAGAGAAGATTTGAGGTCTATGAATTCAGGCAATAAGCCCACTGCCGAGTCAACATGAATTCTCAAGGGGTACCTTGTACCCATCTCTCAGCATCAAGGTTTGTCATGATTTTCTCTGCAATCACTCCCTAGAGGTAAGAGCTTACTTCCAGTTCACCTTAAGGCTGCCCTTTGAAGTTTCAATGTTATGAGACAGAAGCTGAAGGTGTCTGAGACTTCCCATCTTAGGCTCTGAGTTTTGCCCATTTTCCAATGCCCCTTGAGGTTATAAGCACTACCAATGAATGTTCAGTAAACGTCCTCAAAGTTGGCTTCAGAAATCCTTCTTACCTCTTAAGAGCTTGCTCTTTCACTTAGTCTTTGGGCTCTTTCACATGCTCTACTAACTACATTTCAATTATATTTGTTCCTCCCACCTCAGGATTTTTGGTTGTTTTCATCAGGGCACCCTCTGGCCATACTGGCCAAATAAGAGTTACAGAATCTTTTATCTGAAGACGAGAAACGAAATATGCTTGAGGACAATTTAAATATGTTCTGCATTGATAGATCCATAAATTAATTAAAGCATACTTGGGGACTTTGGAGGACAAGACTTCCTTTTAACAAGATCTGTTGAAGACATCTAAGAAACTATACTGACCAGTTAGGAAGAACTATTGTGGAAGTTATTAATGTATCCTCCAGCCCAACTTTAGTATTATAACATGGTCCTGAGAAAAAAGGCAAGTCTTTGACTAGATCACCTTAGCTTAAAGGAATCAAATGAGGTAAATATAGTGATATCATGAACATTTGTGTCTTGTCATAATTCATTGAAAACACACACTATATTAAGTCTCCCAATCCTTCCCTTCAGTTCTTACCAACTTCCCACAAGAATCAAATACAAGGTACCCAGCTCATGGTCAAATTTTCACAACAGGATCTCCTTAGCCCTCTCACATGATTCTGAAAGTGTCTTTAGATCAAGAAATGCTGCCCTAAAGACCATCTATTTCTGCTTTATTGACTATGCCAAAGCCTTTGACTATGTGGATTACAATAAACTGTGGAAAATTCTGAAAGAGATGGGAATACCAGACCACCTAACCTGCTTCTTGAGAAATCTGTATGCAGGCCAAGAAGCAACAGTTAGAATTGGACATGGAACAGCAGACTGGTTCCAAATAGGAAAAGCAGTCCATCAAGGCTGTATATTGTCACCCTGCTTGTTTAACTTCTATGCAGAGTACATCATGAGAAACGCTGGACTGGAAGAAACACAAGCTGGAATCAAGATTGCCGGGAGAAATATCAATAACCTCAGATATGCAGATGACACCACCCTTATGGCAGAAAGGGAAGAGGAACTAAAAAGCCTCTTGATGAAAGTGAAAGAGGAGAGCGAAAAAGTTGGCTTAAAGCTCAACATTCAGAAAATGAAGGTCATGGCATCCGGTCCTATCACTTCATGGGAAATAGATGGGGAAACAGTGGAAACAGTGTCAGACTTTATTTTTGGGGGCTCCAAAATCACTGCAGATGGTGACTGCAGTCATGAAATTAAAAGACGCTTACTCCTTGGAAGAAAAGTTATGACCAACCTAGATAGTATATTCAAAAGCAGAGACATTACTTTGCCGACTAAAGTCCATCTAGTCAAGGCTATGGTTTTTCCAGTAGTCATGTATGGATGTGAGAGTTGGACTGTGAAGAAGGCTGAGTGCCAAAGAATTGATGCTCTTCAACTGTGGTGTTGGAGAAGACTCTTGCGAGTCCCTTGGACTGCAAGGAGATCCAATCAGTCCATTCTGAAGATCAACCCTGGGTGTTCTTTGGAAGGAATGATGCTAAAGCTGAAGCTACAGTACTTTGGCCACCTCATGAGAAGATTTGACTCACTGGAAAAGACTCTGATGGGAGGGATTGGGGACAGGAGGAGAAGGGGACGACAGAGGATGAGATAGCTGGATGGCATCACGGACTCGATGGACGTGAGTCTGAGTGAACTCCGGGAGATAGTGATGGACAGGGAGGCCTGGCGTGCTGTGATTCATGGGGTTGCAAAGAGTCAGACACGACTGAGCGACTGAACTGAAAGACCAACTGAACTCCACCTGCCCTTTCTACAGCAAATCCTCTTATATCATCAGAGTAACCAACACTTCGTAATAAGAGACTGTCAGAGTTGCCAACAACCTTGTGTGATGCAAACGCAGTCGCTTCAGTCATGTCCTAGTTTTTGCAACCCTATAGACTACAGCCCTTCAGTATCCTCTGTCCACGGGATTCTCCAGGCAGGAAAACTGGATGGGTTGCCAAGGCCTCCTCCAGGGGATCTTCCTGACCCAGAGATAGAACCTGGGTCTCCTTCTTTGCAGGCGGATTCTTTACTGTCTGAGCCACCATATCATCTAGTAACTAGCCTAACACTCAATTTACAGCTAAGGAAACAGAAGCTTACAGTGAACACAGTTACCTAAAATCACTAGACAGAGCTGAGAGCTGAGTTACGGGCTAAAACCCAGTTTCCCGACTCCGTGCCCAAGCTCCACGTCTTGCCATTACCTGAATGGGGACACGTGGGAGAGGAGGAGATGGAAAGAGATCGACAGTTTACCAGACAAAAAGCCAGCAACTTACACTGTGAGGGTCACACCTGCCCCCCAGGGAGAGAAAGCCCCGCCTTAACTTCAACCAGCGCGGCTGCACCCAGGGCAGAGTCTGCAGCAGCAGAGAGCACGGCGGAAGGAACGAGGGCAACCCCATCAGGCCGAGAACGAGCTGGTCACAGAGAAGCAGAGTCCTGGGGTCCCGGAACACGGGGCAAGTTCGCTGGCAACGACGAGGACTCAGGGTTTCCCATCCGCGCCTCCTCACCAGCCAGGAAACGGGCTCTCTTAGGGCGCGACGAAAACAGGACGGTAGCAAATCCAAGAACATGAAACACGCCTCCGAGAAGTTTCTCGGGAAGACACCGTGGCTACGGCCGACGCGGAGATAACCGTCCGGGAGGGCAGGGCGCTGGGATCTTCGGCGGAAGGTCAGCTTGGACCCGCGCCAGCAGCTGACTACCGACGCCTAGCCCTGCCGGGGCCGCACCTCGAAGCCCAGCCCCCGGCCAGGGGCTCCACCACCCCCAACGCGCCCCTGGGCCCGCACGAGGAGGGCTCTTACCCGAGCAGGTGCCAGCTCCGCCATGGCTGCCACCCGGGGCCCGTCTGATACGCCTCGGGCTGCGTGCAGGGTTTCCTGGGCGGGCCCGCCGGCACCTCCTGGCAGCCGCCCCCAGCGCCGTGTTGATGCAAGGTGCATTGTGGGAGTCCAGCCCTCTCGGGCCAAGACGGGCGCCATCCGCCGATCCTAGCCGCGCGGGGTTTCCCCTCGCGCCTCCGTGAGGCAGGAGGGTGAACAACACCTCGGCATTCAGCCCGAGAGGGACGGAGGACTAGGACTTTCTAAGTTAAGGGCAGGTTGCAGATTTAAGACGAACCTCCTATAAGCACAGCTCCATTAATAAACCCCAAACAAGCAATTGTCTAAATTTCTATCGTGATACGTCTACCACTCCTTATCAAACACTTAATTCCATTTAAATTCATCGCTCAGTGGTTTGGAGGGCTTCCCTGGTGGCTCAGACAGTCAAGAATTTGCCTGCAATGCAGGAGACCCAAGTTTGATCCCTGGGTAGGGAAGATCCCCTGGAGAAGGGAATGGCAACCCACTCCAGTATTTCTGCCTGGAGAATTCCATGGACAGAAGAGCCTGTGGGGCTACAGTCCATGGGATCGCAGAGTCGGACGCGATTGAGCGACTAACAGGAACACAAACAGACCTCTGTTTCTCTAGCACTCTGGCAGGTGCTTTGACGGATTTAAAAAATGTATAAAACTCATGGGGGAGAATGAAAGAAGTGAAAGTGAATGTCACTCAGTCCTGTCTGACTCTTTGCGACCCCATGAGCTATACAGTCCATGGCATTCTCCAGGCTAGAATACTGGAGTGGGTAGCTTTTCCCTTCTCCAGGGGATCTTCCCAACCCAGGAATCAAACCCAGGTCTCCCACATGGCAGGCGGATTCTTTACCAGCTGAGCCACAACAGAAACCCGCAGCAGAAGAATAGATACACGTATACCTATGGCTGAGCCTCTTTACTGTCCACCTGAAACTATCACAGTATTATTATTGGCTATGAAAGTAAAAGTGAAGTCTCTCCGTCGTGTCCAGCTCTTTGCGACCCCATAGGCTGTAGCTTACCAGATTCCTCCGTCCATGGGATTTTCCAGGCAAGAATACTGGAGTGGGTTGCCATTTCCTTCTCCAGGAGATCTCCTGACCCAGAGATTGAACCCGGGTCTCCCACACTGCAGGCAGATGCTTTACCATCTGAGTCACGAGGGAAGTCCATATTGTAATGTGTGTGTGTGTGTGTATATATATATATATATTGCTGGCTATACTCCAATATAAAGTAAAAAGTTTTTTAAAAATGTAAAACTCATACATTTCTCTGAGAGAAGAAGTTGTAATCTGGTTGGGGAAAAGAGACACGCTCCCAAATGGCAAGCAATTTTATTCAAAAATACACCTGTTACTTTGCTTTTTAGAAACCAGAAACACATTTCTCATATCAACAAGGGGTTAGGTGCGCAGCCCATCCCATTGAAGCCTTTCAGTGACAGTAATCATGCTTTGGAAAATCCAAGAGAGCCCATCCAGCCTACATGCCTCATGTTAAACCACGCATTCTGAGTTTTGGGTTGAAAAGCGTGGCTGCTTACCGTTTGAGTGCGCGATACGCAGCATTAATGCAACGATGATTATGTGATTCATGCCACATTGTCTCCATAGAGACAGGCGATGAATTTCCACTTTGAATGATAGGCATGAAGCACTGTCCCTGAGAACTCAAATCTTAAGATCAACAGAAAAGTATGTTCCTGTGACTGACTCCTTAGCGTGAGGGCTTAGTTCAGACTCTACCCCCTGACCACACTGTCTGCAGCCCAACACCCTCCTCCATCCGAACACTCAGTGTTGTTACCTAATAACTTCTCAGGGTATTTGTCACTATCTGAAATAACCTCATTTCCCCATTAGTTTGCATAGTAATTATGCAAACTAATTACTATGTATAATGTAATTATGGGTAGTGGATAATCCATAACAGTGGATAAGCCCGCCACTGTTATCCTCCATTTCTTGCACACAGAAATGTTCATAAATAGTTTTGGATGATTGAATGGTGAATCAAAAAATAAGGCTAGGAAAAGTCAGCTCCAAGAGAAGGCATGATGCCCAGGGCAACCAGATTCACAAGCAATTGAATCATTAATATACCTAAAGAAAAAATGGGATGGGCTGAGAAAATTGGCTGAGATATGTCTCAAACCAACAAAAATTTACTGTCAGACACACACAAAACAGTATCAAGATTGTGAAGGCAGACATATCAGGACATAGGATACCAAGATCATTAAATGGTTCATTACTGAATTCACGTGTGCACCAGGCAAACTTTGAATGATGCAGGTTCCTGTGCACCTTCTGGGAAACACCATGTAGGTCAGGCTGATACAAATATCCAGACCACCCATGGACATTATTAAACCGACACTGTGGCTTATCCATCATTTCTGAGAGTCAGCTGGCTTCAGCATCCCGGCCTGAAACTCTAGAAAAATAGTCACATCAAATTTCCACTGTCGAGGGAGGCGGCACCAGGCAGCGGTTTGCAGTCTGATCGGCTTGCAGAGATGGTGCGGCAGTTTAGAAAGTGGGCTGAGGGACTTGCCTGGTGATCCAGCGGTTAAGAAGACTCCTTGCACTGCAAGGGACACCGGTTCAATCCCTGGTCTGGGAAGATCCTCCAGACCACCTAGCAACTAAGCCCACGTACCACAACTACTGAGCCTGTGCTCTAGAATCTGAGAGCCACAACTAATGAACCCATGTGCTGCAACTCCTGAAGCCCGTGCACCCTAGAGCCCATGAGCCACAAATAGTGAGCCTAGGCACCCTAGAGCGTGTGCTCTGCAACTAATAGCCCTCACTGGTCACAATTAAAGAAAGCCCATGTGCAGCAACGAAGGCCCACCGCAGCCAGAAACAATGAAAGAAAATAAAGAGATAAATCGTAAAAAAGAAAGAAAAGAAAGTGGGCCAAGGAGAGAGAGCGCCTGGGGTATAGACCCGCTTACTAGATGCAGACCTTGGGCAAGTCTTGAGCTTCTTATCACCTCCATGACCTCATTATTAGTGAGGAATAGTAGTGGCGCATATTTCATAGTTAAGTGAGTTTACAGATTAAATGAGTTAGTTGAAATCAAGTGCTTGGAACAGTGCCTGTCCCAGGTTAAGAGCTCAAGAAGCATGCCTCATGCCACTGCTCTCTGTGAAATAACAGATACAAGTAAAGGTGCTTGTGCGATGGAATGCCTGCCTTAGAGACGCACTCAGTAACGAGTAATTTCTCATTTTAGCTCGTTTTCGCTTTGGCAAGATCTCTCTGCCTTACCTGTAATGAATTCACCAAGATAAATGTTGCATCTCTCAGAAGCCACCCATCTTCCTTCCCCAATGACACTCTCTTGACACAGGCCTTTCAGTGCACCTCGGTGCCGTTCACAATTATTCCCATTGGTGGCAGCGGTGTTAGAGGAGTCAAGGAAATTTTCTCTTAGTACTTGGATCCTGTCGTCTCTACGTCTGTGGAACATGAATGTAACGTGCAGAGCTGAACGGGACCTTAGATGTTATCTTACTCAAACCTTCATTTTTAGTGATGGAAAAAAAGTATTCTTGGAATCACAAATAATATAAAGTTTAAAATAATGTTTTAGGGCTTCCTTGGCGACTCAGTGGTAAAGAATTCACCTACAAATGCAGGAGATACAGGTTCGAGCCCTGGTCTGGGAAGATCCCCGATGCTTAGGAGGAACTAGGCCCGTGTACCATAGCTACTGAGCCTGTGTCCTACAGCCCAGGAGCTGCAGCTGCTGAAGCCTGTGCACCCCAGAGCCTGTGCTCTGCAACAAGAGAAACCAGCGCAATGAGCAGCCCTGGCCCAGCAACGACGTGCAGCTCCCGCCGGACGCAACTAGAGAAAAGCCCATGTAGCAATGAGGTCCCAACACAACCAAAAGTAAATCTATAAAATTATAAAAATAAAATTATGCTTTAAATTAGTTATCTTGTCCCTTAAATTTTCTATCACATGATTTATAGCGTACATATCAACATATATATGTACATATGCATATGCCCAAACGTCTTTTTCAACTCAAGAATGTTCATATTCCGAAGCTTTGAGACCTGCCTTTGCAGCCTGTTCCCCTTACCACTTTGCAGGTCTCCAGCTGGCAGGGGCTATGGCTTTTTTGCCCCTTTCCCATCACTAACACTTTAGGGAGCATGCTCCACGCAGCTTCTGGGTCAGTGAGAATCCCAGAATGAACACTCTTGGGCTCAATGAGCTGCCCCACTCCAACCTCAATGTCTGTATTCGTGTAGTGGACGTCTGTCAGTCTCGTCGGCCTAGCACGTCCCCCTTCCTCTGAGCAGATAGGCACCCCCGCCCCTTTGGGGATGGCTTCTTCTAGGCTCTAGTCATGTAATTCAAAGGGCTGCAACCATCTCGTTCAGTGACAATTCCAGCTTGGTCAGAGTGACTATTTGAGAGAGAGAGAGAGATAAAATCTAAATATTAAAATTTAAACATAAAATAAATATATAGAAAATTAAAATAAAAAATTTTTAAACATTTATTTTGAAAAAGAAAATTTTAAATATGTATATAATACAGTTTTACTTATTTTAATTTAATTTATTTATGTTTGGCGGCGATGGGTCTTCGTCACAGCCTTTGGTGGGCTACTCTAGTTGCGGTGCCCGGCTTTCCATCGCAGCGGCTTGTCTTGCTGGGGAGCAGCAGCTCTAGGGTGCAAGGGCTTCACTAGCTGAGGCACATGGCCTCAGTAGTTGTGGCTCTCTGACTCTAAGAGCACAGGCTCAGTAGTTGTGGTGAACAGGCTTAGTGGGATCTTCCCAGACTAGGGATAGAGGCCGTGGCTCCTGTACCGGCAGGTGGATTCTTTACTAGTGGGCCACCAAGGAAGCCCCACAGTGACTGTGTGTAAGGCAGGCATCTGACTCAAAGCAGCCCAGTCACAGCACCCTCACCTCCCGGCCACAACAACTGAGCCAGGGGTGGGCCTGTGACTTAAGTTCATCCCTGGAATCCTTTTAACTGGAGCTGAGGAAGGAGGTTAATTTCCTTTCTGGTAAAGTTATAAATTCGAGTCAGGAAGAGTCTTGTCCCCCATTTTTTGGAGTAGGTTAGCTTGAAAGAATGCTCCCAGAGAAAGGAGTAGAGATGAGTCATTTGTGTCCCTGTGGGGGACTGATGCTTCAGTAGCTCCTCTGCATCTGTGAATAATTCCAGATTCCTCCTCAAAACTTCCCCTTGCTCCTTGGTTGACTGGTCAGGGTCAGACAGGGGAACTGGGTATCTGGGTAACAAGATTTTTTTTTAACTGCATATCCTTTTATCCCTTTTGAATTTTGAATGGATCAATGTAAAATCTATTCAAAACTTCATTGATTGATTAAAAACTGGTGCAGAACTCCTTTTAGAGGGAAAACAGTATTTTGTTCACCAAAAGAGTTTTACTGTGAAAAAATAGGCTCCCGGGCAGGGCTTGGAAGGCAGAATGTGAGCAAAGATAAAACTAAACTGCCCTCCAGAGTAAATTAGGATTTGGGTGTTTCTCTGGGGCTTCCATGGTGGCTCAGAGGTTAAAGCGTCTGCCTGCAATGCAGGAGACCTGGGTTCGATCCCTGGGTTAGGAAGATCCCCTGGAGAAGGACATGGCAACCCACTCCGGTACTCTTGCCTGGAGAATCCCATGGATGGAGGAGCCTGGTGGGCTATAGTCCACAGGGTCTCTAAGAGTCAGACACGACTGAGCAACTTCACTTCGCTGGGTGTCCTAGGAGTGAGGGACTGCAGAAGGGGGAAGGGAGCTAAAGCAGAGATAAGTGAATCTGAGAATCCAGAGAGCATGCATTAACTAGGGAAAATAAACCTTTCCTCACCCCCAAATCCTTGAGAGGTGGGGCAGGACTGCTGATTTTGACACTCTATGTTACCATTAGAGGATATTGATCCCATTGGGATGCACCCAGGAAACCAACCCTAGCTTATACTTCTAAGACTGGATATAGATCTTTCTTGACTCTTAAATGGGTGTCTTCTCTTATTATAGGAGATAGTCAGCTGAGAGCAATTATAATGCTTAGGGATGATATGGGTTTAAAATATGTCTAAAGGGGTGTAAGCAGAGGTTCTCAGCCTTCAGCAAATGATGCCAGCATCTCCCTAGAAGACTTATAGGAGACCTATGGGAACCTCAGTGGATGGGGTGGAGGGACGTGAGATTCTGTCTCACACCCAGGACTCCTCGAGAATTACCATTTTAAGGATGTCCTTCCATGGTGCCTCCCTAAGGAGTCAGTGTTGGAGTGACAGCCGTGGCCTTGTCCAAACAGTTAGGGTCCCAGGATGATAAAATGCTGCTACGTTTTTAAATTTTCTTCCCCTTCTCCTTTTTTTTTGGTGAGGCCATGCTGTGCAGCTTGTGGGATCTTAGTTCCCAGTCCAGGGACTGAACCCAGGCCCTTGGCAGTGAGAACAGAGTTCTAATTACTAGACCGCCAGAGAATTCCCTACGTGTTTTTCTAACGGTAACAATCGGACAGACCAATACTGGAAAACCCAGACACAGGCTGGTTCATCTTGCGCCTGGTAGGAAGTTGATTCATCTCCCCCTCACCCTCTACCATCACCGGATATTCCCGGACTAGACCTCAACCAGGAATGGTGCCTAGATCCTGACCCCAGGATAACCTTGTTCATCTGTGGCTCTTCATTTTCAGTAGCAGCTAGCTTAACCTTGTCATCTCCAGACTTCCTCTCTCAGGAAGCCACTTGCTGCTTTTGAGCCGTGCTAAGGAAAAGACTCTGATGCTGGGAGGGATTGGGGGCAGGAGAAGAAGGGGACGACCGAAGATTAGATGGCTGGATGGCATCACGGACCGATGGACGTGAGTCTGAGTGAACTCCGAGAGATGGTGATGAACAGGGAGGCCTGACATGCTGCGATTCATGGGGTCGCAAAGAGTCGGACATGACTGAGCGACTGAACTGAAGGGGCTTCAAGCAGGTCTGTGGCACCATGGGTCTCAGGTTGATTGGCAGCCTGCTATGGAAAGGTCTTGGCATTGAAGGCCAGCTCTGGCCTGGCCGTAACTCACCTTACATCTTTATCACCTACAACTTCACATATCCTGTCTCTGGCCAGGCCAGCCTCCTGCCTTCCAGCTCCTGTTCCTGCCTCCCCGGCATGTCCCATCCACATCCCACATCACCTCTCCCTCCTCCCCTGCTCCATTCAGGTCATCTCTTTATGTCCCGACTCCTCCAGGTCCAAAAGGACATATAATCTCTTAGCAGCGGATGCTTCTCAATGGGAATCTAGTAGGAAAGAGTTTTACTCTTCATGTTTTTTTTAAAACCAATTTTTACTGCATGCATTCATTTTTTTTTAATTAAAATACTTTTTAATTAACACATCAGCGGAAGGAAAATAAAAATCCACTGCAGAGCAGGACCACTCTGCTTCCATAGGTGGACTGCTGGGTCCACACCGAGGATCCTCGCTGTCTGGGGGAGGTCCACACTGTCACCCGATTTGGTCGGCTCACTCGAGGGCTCCCCCAGGGCTGGAGCTGAGGGTTGGGTTGACTTGTGGGCACTGCACTCGGTGCAGTGGGGTCCGCTGGACTAGGATGCAAGAAACCAAACCCAGACTTGGCTCTCCTGCTTATCATCCATCACTAAACCTCTTTGGGAATCAGCTCCTTAAGGTGAAATAAAGGGACAGACTCGAGCTGTGGGCACAGATGTTTCAAACTCATGTCTCCCATCCAAGCACTAACCAGGCCCGACCCTGCTTAGCTTCTGAGATCAGACGAGATCAGGCGCGTTCAGGGTGGTTTGCCAACAGACAAAACTCATGTCTCAATAGGGGTTTCTCCCTCTTCCTTCACACATTCAGCAGCCAAAAAGCAAAATATGACCCCGATAGTCTCACTTCCTATGATTTAGGTTATCAAAGGGTGATTTTCTCCACATGGTTTTGAAAAGCAGAATACTGCTGCCTCCCAACCAGAACCACAGACTAGAGGGTTCCCCTCCTGCTCCAACAAAACTCCACTGAGCTTGTCTATATTTAACTTCTCATTTTCTTAAGATGTGCCTCCTTCCGAAAGCAGAATAGAAGAAAAAGAAGAAGAAAAAAATCCCAGTTAATTGGATTCCAGTTCATTGAGGGTTTACTATAGGAAGCCACGCTGGAGAACCCTCCAGCCTTGTGAACATGCAGTCTGCGATCTGGACACCTTTTATTTAATTTCAGGAACTCCCTTTGCATGGCAAAAAGGGGTCTGAGGAAAGCAGAGCGGCACAGATGAGGGGAGGGGCAGAGGCAGAGCACTCACGAACCATGGCCCCCCCGGCTGGGAGAGAAGTGGGATCCAGGGGAGGAGCGAAGTCCTTCTTGCCGCAAACAAGGGGCCTGGGGCGCGCCACCCCACCTCAGTGCCTGGCCATGCAAGACGCAGAAATGGAGACTGGCCCATCAGGACCACGGAAGAGATGCACCGACTGGTGGGGAGTCCCCTGGGGGCCACGCCCTACCCCCCTGAACCCCTGCAGGCGCCTGCAGGGTCTGGAGCCCAGGAGGGTCGGTGTCCGAGTCCACGGGGCATGGCCGGTTAACAGATAGCACCAGTTGGGAGGCTCAGGGCAGGAGAGAGACAGAGGCTCTCAGAGGCTAGCACCTACTGGCCCGGGGCCCTCCTGGGACGAGACTCACTTCCTGCCTGGCCGCTAAGGCAGCAGGAGCCTCAATCTCACCCCGTGGCCCCAGGAGAAATTGTCAGGACGAGGTCTGAGCCGGGGCGCTAGCTGCCTCCAGAGGGCCAGGGACACCACGCTGAGGGGCCAAGGTGGGAGGGACAGGCTGGGGGTCCGGGGCGGGGCGGAACCTCCCTCCCACCCAGCAGTGCCCCAACACCGAGAACCTTCCAGAAGCACGTTCCTGGGGCATTTTGTAGTCAACCCGTTCCCCGCCCCATGACCCCATGAGTGGGCCCCCTGTTGCTTCTGATTGATGTGTGGTGGGTCAGGGGCAGAGAGACCAGGCCACAGGGGTCTCTCCAGTTCCAGAGGTAGGCAGCGCGTGCGTGGTGGGGTGGACACTCCGCTGGAGGCCTGGCCCTGGTCCCCCGCCCGCCCCTCTAAACCATCTCAGCTATGTCTCCCCTTCCTCAGCTATCCAGTCGGGAAACTCCGACCCCACCTACCTCAGAGGGACAGGCTAAGGGTTAAAGTCGATAACGGATAGAAAAACGTGTTTTCTTAAAAAAGTATAAAGCGCTATTCAAACGCGAGGCAGTGTTGTTATCACGGAGATCCACCCCTTAGCACGTCCCTCTTTCACCTGGACACCTCAGCTTCCTTTCTCAGGGTCGCTTTAACCCTTAGGACCCTATTTCTTGATCTCGGCAGGGGGCCGAGACTCCTGGCTGGCTTTCCCTGACCACGATCTGAGACCCCAGAGCCCAGAGGCCGAATGGGCAGGCCAGGTGCCTGAGGGGTGGTGGGGGTGTGTGCTGGCCTCCTCGCTGTCCTTTCAGGACCGTCCCTGCGGGAGGAAGTCCCTCGGTCCACCCCGTGAGAAGAGCTGGGCTGCCCTTTCAGTCGGACAGGTCTAGGGGAACCCTGCCCCGCCCTCCCCACTCTCAGGG
>SJYC01119565.1:0-53644 GCA_006408675.1 Madoqua kirkii
TGCGGCTGCGGCGGGGGCGGGGCCGGGTTCTTCACCATCAGCAGGCTGTCACCTGGGGGGAGAGACACGAAGAAGCGACTTGCTGATACGGCTCGTCCGGGGCGCGGGGCACCCAAACCGTCTCTGCGAGGGGGTGGGGGCCGGGTCCTTGTTTAGGTCCTCTGAGGCCTCCTGCGAGTCATGCACTGGCGCGCCTCCAGCTTCCCCCGAGGATGAGGGGATTAAACACGGCTGCCTGACCCTCGGACCCACACAGAGCCGTGAGCTAGAGGCACCCGAAGCGGGGAGGTGGCAGGCACGCAGCTAGGTCAGGAAACACCCCCAGATGCTGGGAAGAGCGGCGCTCTGGGAAAACTCCCTTGAAAGGCAGAATTGCCCGGAAATAGACTTAACAGTATTGATGTTCGATGCTAATTCATCTAAAGAGAGTTTCTTGACAAGAGGGAAAGAATTTGCCAGAACTTATCCCAGGTGAACCCACCACACAGGTGGCTCAGGCAGTAAAGATCTTGCCTGCAGTGCAGGAGACCTGGGGTTCGATCCCTTGATTGGGAAGATCCCCTGGAGGAGGGCATGGCAACCCACTCCAGTCTTCTTGCCTGGAGAATCCCATGGACAGAGGAGCCTGGCGGGCTACAGTCCATGGGGTGGTGGCAAAGAGTCGGACTCAACTGAGCCACTGAACCACCACCACCATCTCAGGTGAAAAGCCTGTCTAAAGGCCTAGGGGAGTGGAATGCAGGGAGCTGGGGGCATGCCTCCCACCTCCCATGTGAGGTTGCATTTCCACCTAGCATGCAGCCTTTGGCCTCCTACAGCAGTGGGATCAACTGGGCTGGTGTGAGTACCATCTGGCCTCAGATCCCATTTGTGGGGAGCAGACGTCATGGGGCTCTGCACCCCCTCCTGTGGAAGCGGCTGCTCAGCCAGGCTCCCCAGGAAGCACCAGTCTTGCTCCTGCAATGATGCTCTTTGCTTGCATCCCTGCCTCTCCATAGTCCATGCTCCCACTCTACCATGGGGTCAGAGGGACACAAAGCCCAGAGCATCGATCAGAGCTGCGACCTCAGGCCCAGGACTCTGACCCCCAAGGAGCCACTCGGTTTGATGACCATGTTCAGGAGCCTTCTCCTTCCTTCACTTTCCATCATCACCTCCTGGATCCCTTGTTCACAGTCCCTTCTTCTTACAGGGCCCCCAAACCGTGACACGTGTTCCTTACCAGCTGCTCCTAAACAGACTGGGCTGAGCCCGCCCCGCACCCCTGTCTCAGCAGACACTTCTGGGAGGTCTGGCTGTGGCCTCTGTCATCGCTGCCTGTGGGCCCTGCTTCTCCCTCTCCACAATCTGCTCCTCTCATTCCTTCGTAGGTGTTATTCCCAAGAGGACCCCCAAGGAAACCTCCATCTCGGGGACTGTTTCCCGGGAAACCCAACCCCAAACGGTCCCAATCCTCCTCTGATCCTTCGTCACGCTTGGTGTGGGCACGTTTTTTGGTGCTCTGCCTTCCTGACCCAGCTTAGCTCCTGGGTCCCTCTGCCTCTTCTCTGTCGGGGTTGCCCAGGGGACCCCAGTGTGGGTAACAGCACTCAGGCAGCTAAAGACTGCTGGAGAAGATCACACGTCTCAGACCCTGGCCTCCTACCCTGCATCTCAGTGTGTCCCATTTTTTCATTTTCCAAGGAGATGATGTCACACCTTCTCCTCCAGGGTCTAACGTGAGGACTTGATAACTCTGGAAATCCCTGGCCAGTAGCTGATTCAGATACAAGCACATGACCTTGTTCTGGCCGATGAGATGTGTTTGCTGGGAAGGCTTCCTCACTCCCTGGAGAGAGTGTAGGGAAAAAAAAGATGGTCTTTCCTTCCCCTTTGGGGCTGGAGGCGAGGCTTGGAATAGCTGTGGCCATATTGCTCCATCCACACCACGGATGGACAAGCAAGGATTGGAAAGAACCTGGGGCCTTGATAATACAGCTGGATCCTTGAACTAACCGAGACTGAAACCAGATCACCTCTTCGTTACATAAGAGAATAAATGTCTTGATTCTTTGAGTGTGGGTGGGTGGGTTTCTGTCCTGGGCTACTGAAATTCTCTTTCTTAGTTTTATTTTTTTGTCTTTATTCTTTAAGGCAGTTTGAATGAGAGTTCGAAAGCAGTGAGTATCCTTCCAAACAAAATGGGACAGCTTCACCCAACGTAACCCTCCCCTGACTTCACGTGCTCCCCTATCCAGCTACCAGCTCATCTCATTTCTCTGTTCCTTTTTTTTAAGAGTTAGCTATACTTGCTTTCTCTACTTCTTTACCTCCATTCTCTTTCAGACTTTCGCAACCAGGCAGCATGTCCCAGCATGCCACTGAGACTTTTGTCAACATTCAGCTGCTCTCACTCTCAGTCTACTCTCCTTTCCCTGGCTGTTAGAAGACTCTCGAGAGCTCCTTGAACAGCAAGGAGATCAAACCAGTCCATCCTAATGGAAATCAACCCTGAATATTCATTGGAAAGACTGATGCTGAAGCTGAAGCTCCAATACTTTGGCCACCTGATGCAAAGGGCCGACTCACTGGAAAAGACCCTGATGCTGGGAAAGATTGAAGGCAGGAGGAGAAGGGGACGGCAGAAGATGAGATGGTTGGATGGCATCACCCACTCAATGGACATGAGTTTGAGCAAACTGGGAGATAGTGAAGGATGGGGAAGACTGGTGTGCTGCAGTCCATGGGGTTGCAAAGAGCCAGACATGACCTAGAAATTGAACAACAGCAACATAGAAGATGTTATCTCCAAGACAGACATATCTCCAAGTAGATATGTCAAAATCTGGATCCCCCCCCAGTGGTTCAGAGTGTGACCTTCTTTGGAAATAGGCTCTTTCCAGGGGTAATTAGTTAGGATGAGGTCATACTGGAGGAGGGCAAGCCCCCGATCCAACGTGACTCCTGACCTTACAAGACATAGACACACAGTGTGAAGACAGATTAGGGTGATACATCTACAGATCAAAAGACAGCAAAGCTCACCAACAAACACAGAAGCTAGGAAGAGGCAAGGTGGGGTCCCCCACAGCTTTCAGAGGGAGCAGGGCCGTGCCAAACCTCTGACTTCAGACTTCAGGCCTCCAGAACTATGAGAATAAATGTCTGCTGCTTCAAGCCACACTGTTCGGTATTTTGTTAAGACAATCCTAGGAAACTAACACCCCTGCATCCTCGAAAGGAAAGGGGTCAATGCTTTGATACAGGCCTTCGAAAGGCCACCACGACAGAGTATCACCCTGTAAGGGGCAGGGTGGGTGAGCAGCCATCCCTCTGGACCAAATACCCAGGGGCCCGGCTGGGTGCCCCACTCACCGGGGCCAGAGTCTAACCCGAGCTCCCCGTCCATGGAGTCACGTGGGCCCCACGGGTACGGCTGCTCCTCCTGCTTTATCCATGACAAGATGTCGTGGGCGGAGATCAGAGACTCTGGGGAGAGAAGGCAGACTTAGAGCCTGTTCATTTTGCCAAGCATCCCACCAAAGGCTCAAACACCACCACACGCAGAGGCCGCTGCTCTGCTCAGAGGGCATGTGCCAGTCTGGGTATCCTGTGCCCCCACCCTCTGCGAGGCCTCCCTGAATGGACCTGACTGATGCTGTGCACCTGGGCTTGGCCAGGCAGGAGCCCCATCTCTCAGGAGGCCCGTGTGGCAACAGAGCCAGGACTTGGATCCTGGGAGCCCCAGGGCCATCTGTGGGGCCAGGCCAGAGGGGAGCCCAGCCTCTGACGGCCCACAGGACAGAGGGAGGAGGGCGAGGCCTTCATGATCAGCGACGGCAGAGGCGATGGACAAGGGTCATTAACGAGAACTGCAGCAGAACGTCCGCCTCCCTTATCAGGAGGCGCTGCTTTCTCCTCTGTCCTGGAGCCCTTCAGCTCCCCACCACAAACCGTGTGAGGCTGTAGAGCTGACAGACTACACAGAACCCCAGGCTCTACATCGGCTTTTCTGCCTGGTGTCCCCAGGGGTCATAACCACCCAATGAGATGACGCTGGCCTCCTCCACTCTGCAAGTGTATGTGAGTGCATGCACATATGCACACACACACGTGTGCACACATGAGCACATATACACATGTGCACACACACATGTGTATACACACACACACACACACACATACACGCATGTGGGGCCTGGGTGGGCAGAGCTTCCCTACTGCTCTTTTATGCTCTCCTTTATGCCTGGACTACCCCCAGAAATTTTCTAGGAGTCACCTAGCTAGTATTCGCTCAAGGAAAATTCCAGAAAATGTAAATTACTTTCTATCAGAAATATGCAAAAGGCTTTTGAGAGACTTCCCTGGCCGTCCAGTGGTTAAGACTCTGTGCCTCCACTAGGGTGCAGGTTCGATCCTGGACAGGGAACTAAGATTTCATATGCTACATGGCATGGCCAAAAAAAGTACAAAATAAATAAATAAAAGGCTTGCTGATTATACTTTAGAAATCAGCTAAGTCATTTCAGTATCAGTTCACTGACAGGACAAATTATTGATATAAGGATTCCTTTAGAGAAATCCTCCCCACTTTTCTAGTCGTTAAACACAAAAATGGGTACAAAGTCTTTCTCTGGGGAACACACAGTGGTTCATTCCCTGAGTTTCTCACTGGCCTTTAACCAAAGTGACTCAGTCAGGTTGACTTCCCAGCAGACAGGAATGTTACCCTCCACATGCGCCGGCAGCCCGCTCACCTGAGTTGGGGTCTGTTGGGATATCCCTCTCCGCCAAGTCCTGCTGGTCCCACACGCACGGGGGCTCCTCCTGTTTGATCCGGGACAGGAGATCCTGGGCGGAGGCCGGCGAGTCTGCTTGAGGGGACAGAGTGGCAAAGGGGTTAGGGGACACGGGCGCGCCAGGCGCTGCTTTATGTCTCTCAATAGGTTCTTTTCCCTAAACGTCAGCGGTAATCACTCCAGGTCATTAAAGCTTTAGGTAGGCTTGGCCCTCACTGCTGGCGCTTTTGCTGAGAATAAGTGGAAACCCTTATGATTATACAGTGGAAGTGAGAAATAGATTTAAGGGCCTAGATCTGATAGAGTGCCTGATGAACTGTGGAATGAGGTTCGTGACATTGTACAGGAGACAGGGATCAAGACCATCCCCATGGAAAAGAAATGCATAAAAGCAAAATGGCTGTCTGGGGAGGCCTTACAAATAGCTGTAGAAAGAAGAGAGGCGAAAAGCAAAGGAGAAAAGGAAAGATATAAGCATCTGAATGCAGAGTTCCAAAGAATAGCAAGAAGAGATAAGAAAACTTTCTTCAGCGATCAATGCAAAGAAAGAGAGGAAAAGAACAGAATGGGAAAGACTAGAGATCTCTTCAAGAAAATTAGAGATACCAAGGGAACATCTCATGCAAAGATGGGCTCAATAAAGGACAGAAATGGTATGGACCTAACAGTGATAGAGTGCCTGATGAACTATGGAATGAGGTTCGTGACATTGTACAGGAGACAGGGATCAAGACCATCCCCATGGAAAAGAAACGCAAAAAACAAAAATGGCTGTCTGGGGAGGCCTTACAAATAGCTGTGAAAAGAAGAGAAGCGAAAAGCCAAGGAGAAAAGGAAAGATATAAGCATCTGAATGCAGAGTTCCAAAGAATGGCAAGGAGAGATAAGAAAGCCGCCTTCAGAGATCAATGCAAAGAAATAGAGGAAAATAACAGAAATAGGAAAAGACTAGAGATCTCGTCAAGAAAATTAGAGATACCAAGGGAACATTTCTTGTCAAGATGGGCTCAATAAATGACAGAAATGGTGTGGACCTAACAGAAGCAGAAGATATTAAGAAGAGGTGGCAAGACTACACAGAAGAACTGTACAAGATCTTCATGACCCGGATAATCACGAGGTATAGGCATAACAAAGACTTAACCAACTCCATGAGGTCTGAGCTGGGATGGCCCTTCTGGATTGTCCTGAATTGGAGGGACAAGCTCCTTCTGCATGGACCAGACTTTGCTAGTAAAGAATTCAGCCAGCAATGCAGGAGACACGGGTTCGATCCCTGGGTCAGGAAGACCTCCTGGAGAAGGGAATGGCAACCCACTCCAGTATTCTCACCTCAACAATTCCATGGACAGAGGAGCCTGGCAGGCTACAGTCCATGAGATCGCAAAGAGTTGGACATGACTGAGCGACTTACACTTTCACACACTTTTCACTACCCTGGGACAGGGCATGGCAGGGTGAGGCATCTCTCTTTAGGGAAAAGCAGAAGCATTCATCGTGATTGCAAATAAACACAAATATGTGCAATTCATTCATTATTGCCCAACTGTCTGTACATCATAAAGTCCAAAATGTAAGGACTCTGTCTGCTTTTAATCTCTACTATAGCCTCTGAGCATAGCATTTTTTTATTTAATACCTGGCATGTGCTCAATAAATAATTGCTGAATAAATAAATGATGAGGGGGCGATTCTCATTAGTTGCATTTAAAAATGAAGGTTATAGGACTTTGCTGGTGGTCCAGTGGGTGGGAGCCTGTCTGCCAATGCAGAGGACATATGTTCAATCTCTGGTCAGGGAAGATTCCATCTGCTGTGGAGCAGCTAAACCTGAGTGCCACAGCCACTGAGCCTGCTCTTCAGAGCTCGTGCTGCACAAGAAAAGCCACTGTAGCCAGAGAGCAGCCCTTGCTCACTGCAACCAGAAGACCCAGACCCCAGAGCAGCCAAATAAAAATTTAAATAAAATAAATTTGTGCTTGTGGCTGGGGCTCCCTCCAGCAGTCTCTCTGGCTCACAAACTTCCTTCTTGAAATTCAGACTGTGTTATCCAACTGTCTCCTTACTTGCCTCTACTTGCTGCCAGAAGAGCTCAGGCACTTTCCTTAATCTGGTTTTTGGCTCCTTGAACCCGGCTACAATCCTAGACAAAAGGCGCTTCCAGCTGTGGCGGCTATAATCCTGATTGATCTCCCTCTCCTACTACCCTTTTCCCTAGTGCTCACCAGTCAACGCTTTCCACTGATCTTCAGTCATTATTTAACCATTTTGCAACTCATTTTCTATTCATTCTTTAACTCAAGAGTTTGCCTGGGACAAAGGCTTTGACAGCATCTACTATACTTCTTCAAACTAGTTCTTATTACACTCAGAAATCATAAAAGGGGAAAAACTCTGGGCTGAAAAATTTTAAGAAAATAGTCAATCACAACCTACCTATGAAATATTGCTAATGACAGTCTCTTCAATTTACCACCATGAAGGCAACATAAGCTAGATTTTCAGAAGATGTGAATGACCAACTCTTCATTAATTATACTGGAAGTACATAGAACCCCAATTCTAGGAAATATTAATTATGAAAAAGTGCATACCCTGTTTACTTTCAGGATCAAAAACAACTTCTTGAATTTGTAGATTCATTTTGTTTTGTAGGTTGGGTTTAAGTATAAATTATAGTATATTTCTCCCATAAGTTAAATAGGTTTAACACAGGAAACTGTGAACTTTTGTAAACTAGATACAAGAGATGACAGCTAAGCCACTCTGTCAAATTTCAAATTAAAAGTTTTAACTGGGACAATGGAATTAACAGCAAAAAACATTCCTTACTCTCAGAAATTATGGTACTACATAACAAGGTCAGTTTTTATTGCAAGTAGAAGAAATTTCTTATGATTTGTAGTTTCGAATAACTATTGGTAACAGATAAGAACAATGGGTGATATATGGCCTGATTAGCATTATTCTCTAAGGTTGATGCTTTTCTGACTTTCAATCTTTGATCACTTGGTCCAAGAATAGACCCTTTTTTCAGTTTCAAAGAAATGGAGATAATGCCTTCCATTTTAAGGAGTATAAAACAACCTTGGGAGGCTGCTCTGAAAAGTGAGAAACAACGATTCCCGATAATGTGCAGTAACAATGGGCACTATTGCCAATATTACATAAAGAAACCACTATGGAAATGCTAGCCAATGCATGGTGTGTAATCGGTGGTCAGTAAATGTTAGATGTTCTACAATAGAGACTAGAGATCTCTTCAAGAAAATTAGAGATACCAAGGGAACATTTCATGCAAAAATGGACACAATAAAGGACAGAAATAGTATGGACCTAACAGAAGCAGAAGATATCAAGAAGAGGTGGCAAGAATACACAGAAGAATCAAACAAAAAAGATCTTCATGACCCAGATAATCATGATGGTGTAATCACTCACCCAGAGCCAGACACCCTGGAATGTGAAGTCAAGTGGGCTATAGGAAGCATCACTATGAACAGAGCTAATGGAGGTGATGGAATTCCAGTTGAGCTGTTTCAAATCCTAAAAGATGATTCTGTGAAAGTGTTGCACTCAAATGCCACAAATTTGGAAAACTCAGCAGTGGCCACAGGACTGGAAAAGGTCAGTTTTCATTCCAATCCCAAAGGAAGGCAACTCCAAAGAATACTCAAACTACTGCACAATTGTACTCATCTCATCTCTCTCCTTAATTGCTAGCAAAGTAATGCTCAAAATTCTCCAAGCAAGGCTTCAACAGTACATGAACTGTGAACTTCTAGATGGTCAAGCTGAATTTCGAAAAGGCAGAGAAACTGGAGATCAAATTGCCAACAACCATTGGATCATCAAAAAAGCAAGAGAGTTCCAGAAAAACATCTACTTCTGCTTTATTGACAACACCAAAGCCTTTGACTATGTGGATCACAAAAAACTGTGGAAAATTCTTCAAGAGATGAGAATACCAGACCACCTTACCTGCCTTCTGGGAAATCTGTATGCAGTTCAAGAAGTAACAGTTAGAACTGGACATGGAACAACAGACTAGTTCCAAACTGGGAAAGGAATATGTCAAGGCTGTATATTGTCACCCTGCTTATTTAACTTATATGCAGAGTACATCATGAGAAATGCTGTACTGAATGAAGCACAAGCTGGAATCAAGATTGCCAGGAGAAATATCAATAACCTCAGAAATGCAGATAACACCACCCTTATGGCAGAAAGCAAAGAAAAACTGAAGAGCCTGTTGATGAAAGTGAAACAGAAGAGTGAAAAAGTTGGCTTAAAACTCAGTATTTAGAAAACTGAGATCATGGCATCTGGTCCCATCACTTCATGGCAAATAGATGGGGAAAGAGTGGAAACAATGCCTGACTTTATTTATTTATTTATTTATTGGACTCTAAAATCACTGCAGATGGTGATTGCAGCCATGAAATTAAAAGACACTTGCTGCTTGGAAGAAAAGTTATGATCAACCTAGACAGCTTGTTAAAAAGCAGAGACATTACTTTGCCAACAAAAGCCCATCTAGTCAATTCTATGGTTTTTCCAGTAGTCATGTATAGATGTGAGAAGTGGACTATAAAGAAAGCTGTGCATCTAAGAAGTGATTCTTCTGAACTGTGGTATTGGAAAAGACTCCTGAGAGTCCCTTGGACTGCAGGGAGAACCAACCTTTAGGAGTCCATCCTAAAGGAGATCAGTCTTGGGTGTTCGTTGGCAGGATTGATACTGAACCTGAAACTCCAATACTTTGGCCACCTGATGTGAAAAACTGACTCATTGGAAAAGACCCTGATGCTGGGAAAGATTGAAGGCAAGTTGAGAAGGGGACAACAGAGGATGAGATGGTTGGATGGCATTACTGACTTGATGGACATGAGTTTGAGTAAACTCCAAAAGTTGGTGATGGACAGAAAGGCCTGGCATGCTGCAGTCTATGGGGTTGCAAAGAGTCGCACACAACTGAGTGACTGAACTGAACTGAAGCATCCTACAATACTTTAACACTCTCGGAATCCCAGAAATACCATGGGCATCAAAGAGTTTACTCTTAGGAAATAGAAATGGCCATAAGTCATCATATTTTCTGGGCAATGATAGCTTACACTGAACAGTGTCTGATTCGTGATCTCCAAAGAAAAAGATTTTAGCCTTGGGACCAGGGACCAGACTTGATCACTCAAGAGCTTTCGTGTAGTAGAGGTTTTTTTTTTTTTTTAAGTATGTAAAGGGACAGAGAAATCTGACATAGACATGAGAAGGTGACAGAGAGTGCCCCCACTCACTAGTCTAATCAAGGCTTTATATACTTCTACCAGACCTACTCCCACAACATATATCTCAAATTAACAAGATTAGAACTAACAACAGAAAGGTCTGACCAGACCTTCTCCCACAGTATATGTCTTAAGATAACAAGGTTAGACAGAAGGTTTTGTGAAGGAGAAACACGTCCATGAGCAAGATACACTGTTATACTGACTAAGACAAAGCAATGTAGGAAAAGCATTTGTCTTTCTCTCCTTAAGAACCCCCGACCCCTTTCTCTTTCTTGAGGGCTCTGGACCCCTTTCTCCTCCTCAGGGACCCTGAACTTCTTATCAACCTACCTAGGAATTGACTGTCTCAGCAAGAGAGTGAGTTACTCTTAGAGTGTCAGAGAAGAATGTCAAAACTCATAAGACCCAATTAGCCACATCAGGTGTTCTAGAAAGGCTATTCCAGGGGAACAGGGGGAGTCCTGACCCTGGAGTTCTGACCGTGGTGGAGATGAATTTTCCACCATGCAGAACAGAATCATGTTCCCTAAGAGGTGGTTCACCATCAAGTCTTTAGGGTGTCTATAGGGTGAAGTTGCTCAGTCCTGTCCGACTCTTTGCGACCCCATGGACTGTAGCCTACCAGCCTTCTCCGTCCATGGGATTCTCCAGGCAAGAATACTGGAGTGGGTTACCATTTCCTTCTCCAGGGGATCTTCCTGACCCAGGGATCAAACCCGGGTCTCCCGCACTGGAGGCAGATGCTTTAACCTCTGAGCCACCAGGGAAGCCCTCAAGGGATGAGACAAATAGGAAAGGATTAAAGTTTTGCTTCCACAAAAATGTGTGGAAGCAATTTCAACCTCTCTTAAGCATCCAACACTATTGCCCACACTCCAACACCCCTCTGTTTTTTTAGAAAGCTTTTCTCAGAATAAGACTGATACTATCCTCACGTACTGCTCCGATGAATTCTGCTCTTTTTTGGTTCTTTGACTAATCCCCTACCATTTAAGAATCTTTGGCTTTCCCATTATGCTCAGTCTGAGAGCTCTCGCCTTCACTGTGGCCTTCCTCTTAGAAAACTGATCCATTCTCAGGGATGCAACTGGTGCGTTTTTTGTGGAGGGTTCCCAGATATCACTTGAGTTCTAATCTCTCAAGTTTCAGGCTTGCATCCTCAGCTCTCTACAGAACAGTCTTGATGTCTTATAAATACCTCTAACTCAGCACCTTAGAAAAGGCTTACCTTCTGTCACTCCTATTTCAACCAATGTTCTCAGAACTCAACCTGTCCTTTTGAATCAGTGTTCTGCATTTCACTGCCTAAGTCCAAATTATATTGTGTAACTGTCTGTAAAACCATGAGTCTTTCTTTCTTCACAGTCAACGTCTTTGTGCAGATCCATACCCCTTCCTACCCGCACTATTTCTGTGTCCCCCCAGCTACTTCAGACCTGCAGGCTTTCTTCTCAGTCATTCTGTGCACCTCAACTACATGATACCTTGTAAAACCATCTTCTATCTTATCACTTCACTGCTTCCTACAACCTGTTTAATGGCCCTAGATTTTCCACAGGATACGACTGAGAGACTGCACTTTTGCTTTTCACTTTCATGCATTGGAGAAGGAAATGGCAACCCACTCTGGTATTCTTGCCTGGACAATCCCAGGGACGGGGGAGCCTGGTGGGCTGCCGTCTGTGGGGTCGCACAGAGTTGGACACAACTGAAGCGACTTAGCAGCAGCAGCAGGCCTACCTCTGGCCTGATCTGAGTTTATAATCCCACTCCTTCCCACTTAACTCTGTCCCTTTGGGGCCTCAGATTATTCTATTTATAGGGGATTTCAGAAAAGCAGTTGCTCTTTAAAGAAAGGGTTAAACATTCTGAAATAATTTGTTTTCTGTCTTAAACCATTCTGAGATACTTTGTTTTCTGTGTAAGACACTTTCTTATGATTTAAAACTCCCTTCTTTAGAGACACAATTTGACTCCACAGATTCAAAGTACCACTAGTGTTCCAGACGTCACCCCTGATTAACACTTTTTGCCACTTCCCCTGTAATTTAAACATTGAGAACTGGCAATTTTCCCATGTTTTTTCTTCATTCATACAAATATCTTAAAAAAAAAATCCTTCAATGTTTGTATTTTCATCACTTTACATTTATCTTTATTATAAAATGCTAAAAAATGGGAAATACAATATGCAACCCCTTTACAATCACCAGATTTAATAAATTCAGTTCAGTCACTCAGTTGTGTCCGACTGTTTGCAAACCATGGATTGCAGCACACCAGGTCTCCCTGTCCATCACCAACTCCCAGAGTTTACTCAAACTCATGTCCATTGAGTTGGTGATGCCATCCAACCATCTCATCCTCTGTTGTCTCCTTCTCCCACCTTCAATCTTTCCCAGTAGCAGTGTCTTTTCCAATGAGTCAGTTCTTCACATGAGGTGGCCAAAGGATTGGAATTTCAGCTTCAGCATCATTCCTTCCAGTGAATATTCAGGACTGATTTCCTTTAGGATTGACTGGTTGGATCTCCTTGCAGTCCAAGGGGACTCTCAAGAGTCTTCTCCAACAGCACAGTTTGGAAGCATCAATTCTTCGTTTTTACTGTGATACATTCTATTAGTGAATGCTTGCTCATTGATATCTATTAAGGATTGGATATTATAAGTTTAATCTGTTGATTAAGAAGAAAATAAACTTGCATTTATTTCTATTTATTTCTATTGTCTCAGGGTCATAAGATTTAGTGAGTCCTGTGACCTAAACTCACCGTTCACCTGAAGCTCTACAAATCAGCACTGTGGCAATGACTCAGAAGATACAAAGTATATTGAGATTTGCATAATATTTTTGTTAAATTTTGTCTATGGCTTAGTCAGAATGGAAAAAGAGTCTGTTTAGGAAATAACAAGTCTGTAGGTATTCTTTTATGAGACCAGTTAGTTAAGTTACCTGGTGAATTTCCCATCATGTCTTAGGTGCCAGGAAACTTGCAGTATTTTAATTGCTAAGTCTGAAAAATTAACTCATTCTCAGGTCCCTGATACATCTGTTATTCTCCTCTTCTTTAACAGCTTTTTATGCTTTTAATTTTTCATCATCTTATTTACATGTTTTTAAAAAATGAATTTAATCATTTATTGAACATGTGGGGATTAAAAAAACATCAACATACTAATGTGACATATTGATGAAAGTCATCAGAGAATTCTAAGATATAGTTTTTCATCACAAATTTAATCACATTTCCTATAGATATGACACTGATAGTTATTTGTTTTAAAAGAGGATAACAAAGACTAATTTTCCTGAAGTCCACAGTGATCTGAAAGCTTCAGTTTCATTATACTGTCCACCTTCTCTTCAATACCACACTTTTTACCTGATCTACTAAAAAACAAGCAAAAAACTGATGGAGAGCTATCAAATTTTCTCATCATTTTGATAAGATAGCAAGGACTCAAATTCAAAAGATCAAAAAGAAAAAAAAGGAAAAGGAAAGAATTTCACTGACTTATTTACGAATGAGAACAGCCCACTGAAGCCCCTCACTGTACAAACGAGGTGTCTCGGTCTCTGTCCATGGCCCATAGCTGAGTCTGGCTCCTGTAGTCATCAGAGCAAAGCAATGGGAAGAAATGCAGGACTTCAGAGAGGTTGGTAGATCTTGCACGATTGCCCAATGGAGAAAGTCCAGCCTAGAACCATTTACGACAGGCATTCCTGGTTTGTGTAGCCACAGTGTAAGCTGATTGTTGGCTAAAGAAATCATGTTAAAGGTCAGGATTTACTTGAAAGTGTAAATTCTCCCATTTCTGTTGAGTCTCTCATTAATACCCTAGGCATCAACAGAGGTGTTGATGATCCAGGGTGAATAAAACATAGCTTGTAGCTTTCAAGATGCTTATGTCTGCAAAGTGAGTTTTTAATGATCATGATGCTCTCGAGAGGGCCTTATGGGGACTGGGTTGTACGTGTAGTAGGGTTGCCTGATCCAGCCCCACTCACTTGGAGGTGGGCAGCCCAGAAAAGTTTCTGAGAGAAATTGACATTTAAAATGTGAGATTAAGGTGCAGGAGAGAAGGACTGGGTATTTGTGATTAGCAGACACAAACTATTAAATATAGGATGGATAAATAATGAGGTCCTACTGCACAGCACAGGGAACTATGTTCACTATTTTCTCTTAATGGGAAAGAATATGAAACAGAATACCTATATGACTAACTGAGTCACTTTGCTATACAGCAGAAAGTAACACAAAATTGTAAGTCAACTGTACTTCAATAAGATAAATTGAAAAAATGAAGTGTTTTTATTAAAATGAAGCTTTCATAATAACTTTTGTCTCATCATTTACTGTTTAGAAACATCATTCAATGTTTGTACATTGATTCTGTAGAAAAGGACGTCTCCTTATCATACAGCACTTGGCTAATTTGGGTGGGATCATGCAGCCGAATTTCAAGGCATTTGAGGAGGGTTAATGTGTCTTTCCAGTGTTCTTGCCTGGAGAATCCCAGGAAGGGGGGAGCCTGGTGGGCTGCCATCTATGAGGTCACACAGAGTCGGACACGACTGAAGTGACTTAGCAAGCAGCAACAAAAATGTGTCTTTCAAACACCACACTATGAATCAGTAAGTGTTATGTGCCCCAAATACGCACTTTGGCTTTAAATATAAATATAGATAAATACTTTTTATCTAGAGGCTTTTACTATGATGAACATGAAATGCTGGTCTTAAAGCTTCAATTATTAGATCCATATTCCTCCTAAAGTGTTACAGCCTTTTCCCAATTATCATTTCTTAAAGAGAACACACAGATACACTTAGAAAATTACCAAAACAAAGAAGTCATGAAACCTCTCTCTCAATTTGGATTTCTATTCATTTGACTATCAAAAAAAAAAAAAAAAAGCTGAGGTAGACTGGATGTTGAATTGCTTATTCAGATTAGCCTGTATTTTAAATAGAAATGACCCAGTCTGTAGGAGAAAAATAACTGACTATTCATCAAATGTGCTTCTCCTTTCTTCGCTCTTCCCTGCTTATGATCCTGAACTATAGCTAATCTTCTTAATCTCTTGCATTTTAAAATGCTTATGGGAGCTCTGCTTTTGGTTTTTCAAGATTCTCCATGCTGTTTTCCACGTTGGCTGTATCAACTTTGCATTCCCAACAACGGTGTACGAGGTTCTCTCCACTTGCACATCAGCATTTGTTACCACTTGTATTTTTGATGACGGCCATTCTTACAGGCATAAGGAAATATCTCATTGTGGCTCTAACTTGCTTTTTTTCTAATGGCTAGTGACATTAAACACTTTTTTCATATATTGCCTGATGACCTTTTGTGTATCTTCTTTGGAGAAATGTCTATTCGGTTTCTTTGTCCGTTTTTTAAACTGGGTCATTTGGCTTTTTTGCTGTGGAGTTCTATGTTCTTTATATAGTAATATCTTGCATATTAACATTTTATCAGATATATGCTTTGCAGATATTTTTTTCCCCATTCTGTAAGCTGTCTCTTCACTTTGTCGATGTTTTCTTTTGCCACATAGAAGCCTTGTACTTTGGTGTAGTTGCACTTGTTTATTTTTTATCTTGTTGCTTGTTCTTTAGGTGTCAAATCTAAAAATTTATAACCAAGACTCATGTCAAGGGGGTTTATCTTTGTTTTCTTCTAAGAGTTTTATGGTTTCAAGTCTTACACTCAAGTCTTTAATTCATTTCAAGCTAATTTTTGTGAGCGGTGTAAAGTTTAATCTGTTAAAATAAAATCTTCATTTTATTATTTTGCATGTGATTATTCAGTTATCCCCAATGTCATTTGCTGAGCATGAAGATCTTCATGACCCAGGTAATCACGATGGTGTGATCACTCACCTAGAGCCAGACATCCTGGAATGTGAATCAAGTGGGCCTTAGGAAGCATCATTATGAAGAAAGCTAGTGGAGGTGATAGAATTTCAGATGAGCTATTTCAAATCCTGAAAGATGATGTTGTGAAAGTGTTGCACTCAATATGCCAGCAAATTTCAAAAACTCAGCAGTGGCTACGGAACTGGGAAAGCTCAGTTTTTATTCCAATCCCAAAGAAAGGCAGTTCTAAAGAAAGCTCAAACTACCACACAACTGCACTCATCTCACATGCTAGTAAAGTAATGCTCAAAATTCTTCAAGCCAGGCTTTAGCAATTCATGAACCATGAACTTCCAGATGTTCAAGCTGGTTTTAGAAAAGGCAGAGGAACCAGAGATCAAACTGCCAACATCTGCTGGATCATGGAAAAAGCAAGAGAGTTTCAGAAAAACATCTATGTCTGCTTTATTGACTATAAGAAAGCCTTCGACTCTGTGGATCACCACAAACTCTGGAAAATTCTGAAAGAGATGGGAATACCAGACCACCTAACCTGCCTCTTGAGAAATCTGTATGCAGGTCAGGAAGCAACAGTTAGAACTGAACATGAAACAACAGACTGGTTCCAAATAGGAAAAGGAGTACATCAAGGCTGTATATTGTCACTCTGCTTATTTAACTTATACACAGAGTACATCATGAGAAACACTGGGCTGGAAGAAACACAAGCTGGAATCAAGATTGCCAGGAGAAATGTCAATAACCTCAGATATGCAGATGACACCACCCTTATTGGCAGAAAGTGAAGAACTAAAGAGCCTCTTGATGAAAGTGAAAGTGGAGAGTGAAAAAGTTGGCTTAAAGCTCAACGAAATGAAGATCACGGCATCTGGTCCTGTCACTTCATGGCAAATATATGGGGAACCAGTGGAAACAGTGTCAGACTTTATTTTTCTGGGCTCCAAAATCACTGCAAATGGTGATTGCAGCCATGAAATTAAAAGACGCTTACTCCTTGGAAGGAAAGTTATGACCAACCTAGATAGCATATTCAAAAGCAGAGACATTACTTTGCCGACAAAGGTCCATATAGTCAAGGCTATGGTTTTTCCTGTGGTCATGTATGGATGTGAGCGTTGGACTGTGAAGAGGGTGGAGTGCCAAAGAATTGAGGCTTTTGAACTGTGATGTTGGAGAAGACTCTTGAGAGTTCCTTGGACTGCAAGGAGGTCCAACCAGTCCATCCTAAAGGAGATCAGCCCTGGGTGTTCTTTGGAAGGAATGATGCTAAAGCTGAAACTCCAGTACTTTGGCCACCTCATCTGAAGAGTTGACTCATTGGAAAAGACTCTGATGCTGGGAGGGATTAGGGGCAGGAGGAGAAGGGGACGACCGAGGATGAGATGGTTGGATTGCATCACCAACTTGATAGACATAGGTTTGGGTGGACTCTGGGAGTTGATGATGGACAGGGAGGCCTGGCATGCTGTGGTTCATGGGGTCAGAAAGAGTTGGACATGACTGAGAGACTGAACTGAACTAAACCGTAGCATCAGCAATTCCACTTTGAGAATATATCCAAAAGGAATGAAAACAATAACTTAGAGAAATATCTGAATCTCCATACTTAGAGCAACGTTTTTTACAATAGCCAGGACATGGAAGCCACTCAAGTATTCATCAATGGATTAATGGATAAAGATGTTGTGACATATATTTCGGAGAAGGCAATGGCACCCCACGCCAGTACTCTTGCCTGGAAAATCCCATGGACGGAGGAGCCTGTTAGAATGCAGTTCATGAGGTCGCTAAGAGTCGGACATGACTGAGCAACTTCACTTTTCACTTTCATGCATTAGAGAAGGAAATGGCAACCCACTCCAGTGTTCTTGCCTGTGAGAATCCCAGAATCTCACAGCCTGGTGAGCTGCCATCTATGGGGTCGCACAGAGTTGGACATGACTGAAGCGACTTAGCAGCAGCAGCAGCAGCAGCAGACATATATTTGCAATGGAATTTTATTCATTTATTAAAAATAAAGAAATGTTACCATTCACAGAAACACAGACAGAACTTGAAGACATCATACTAAGTGAAATAAATCAGAAAAAGACAAGTACTATATGATCTTACCTATACGGGAAACCTAAAAAACCCCAAGGAAACAAAATTATAGCAAAGGAATCAGACTTGTGGATTTCATAGGTGGAGGGTGAGAGGAGAGAGAACTGGATAAATGTGGTCAAATCTGCACACCTCCAATTACAAGATAAGTAAGTACTAGGGACATAATATACAATATGATGACTAAGCTACACTGATGTATGACATATAGGAAAACTGTTCAGAGTAAATCATAAGAATTCACATCACGAAGAGAATTTTTTCCCTTTCTTTTATTGTATCTATATGAGAAGATGGATGTTTGGATGTTAAGCGGAGCCTATTGTGGTCATCACAATATATGTCACATATATGTCAATATATGTAAACCACCTTGCTGTAGCCTTAAACTTATACAGTAGTAATAGTGGTAGTGTTAGTCACTCAGTCGTCTCTGACTCTTTGCGATCCCACAGTCTGTAGCCTGCCAGGCTCCTCTGCCCATGGGATTCTCCAGGCAAGAATACTGGAGTGGGTTGCCATTCCCTTCTCCAGGAGATCTTCCTGACCCAGGGATAAAACCTGCTGCTGCTAAGTCACTTCAGTCGTGTCCGACTCTGTGCAACCCCATAGATGACAGCCCAATAGGCTCCCTCATCCCTGGGATTCTCCAGGCAAGAACACTGAAGTGGGTTGCCATTTCCTTCTCCAAAGCATGAAAGTGAAAAGTCAAAGTGAAATCACTCAGTCATGTCCAACTCTTAGCAACCTCATGGACTGCAGCCTACCAGGCTCCTCCATCCATGGGATTTTCCAGGCAAGAGTACTGGAGTGTGTTCCCATTGCCTTCTCCGAGGAATCAAACCTAGCTCTCCTCTATTGCAGGCAGAATCTTTACTGTTTGAGCTACAGGGGAATCCCAAACTTATATAGTGATATATGTCAATTATTTCTCTGTAAAACTGAAAAAATGCCTAATTAGGGAAGAATCTGCAACTTTCTTCCTTCTTTTTTTGAGGAGTCATGCAATTAAAAAGTTGAGAATCTGTTTAGATGTTTGAGGAGCACAGATTATACTGCACAATCCACCCTTCAAAATGAAATAGAAGGTTGCAATCATAAATAGCTCTGCCTTGCCATCATTTCTGTAATTCTATCTAACGTTCATATTGTCATTTGATTAGTTAATCATCCATTTTCAAAGGTGTGAATGTGTTTTCACACTTCTGCTAAGACAGTGTTAACTATGAAACTATAGATAGCACTAGAGATTAATTATCTATTGCACAAGTTCCCACACCTTGTGCTTGCCAGATAGAGGCAGGGACTGAATGTCTTGAAACAGGTGTGATTTCAAAAAATGGAAAAAAATACTTGGTCAAATGAGTTCAAGACATACTTCCAATTGACATATCTTTAAAATGTTAACTGCATTTACACTTTTAGTTTTGTTTCATAAAACAATTGATCTTCCATGTGTAACAAGATTTGTTTCCTGAGTGGATTGATGCATCCATTTCTTTACAAAAGAGTGAATGGAGTAGAGCTTTTTATACATAAATTAGTCTTTCAAGAATTAGAAAAGGGAACGAAACTGTTTATCAGATTTTAATGATGGTTGTAACTTCAGTAAGACAAAAATGGAAATTTTAGATGTGTCCTCTGAAATTGAGCTTTCTGAGGCCTCTGGTTCAGCTCAGTTCAGTTCAGTCAACTCACGTCCATCAAGTCGGTGATGCCATCCAGCCATCTCATCCTCTGTCATCCCCTTCTCCTCCTGCCTTCAATCTTTCCCAGCATCAGGGTCTTTTCAAATGAGTCAGCTGTGCGCATCAGGTGGCCAAAGTATTGGAGTTTCAGCTTCAACATCAGTCCTTCCAGTAAACAGTCAAGACTGATTTCCTTTAGGATGGATTGGTTGGATCTCCTTGCAGTCCAAGGGACTCTCAAGAGTCTTCTCCAACACCACAATTCAAAAGCATCAATTCTTTGGTGCTCAGCTTTCTTTATAGTCCAACTCTCACATCCATACATGACTACTAGGAAAACCATTGCCTTGACTAGATGGACCTTTGTTGGCAAAGTAATGTCTCTGCTTTTTAATATGCTGTCTAGGTTGGTCATAATTTTCCTTTCAAGGAGTAAGCGTCTTTTAACTTCATGGCTGCAGTCAACAGCTGTGGTGATTTTGGAGACCCCCAAAAATAAAGTCAGCTGTTTCCACTGTTTCTCCATCTATTTGCTATGAAGTGATGCGACAAGATATCATGGTCTTCGTTTTCTAAATGTTGAGCTTTAAGTCAACTTTTTTGCTTTCCTCTTTCACTTTCATCAAGAGGCTTTTTAGTTCCTCTTCACTTTCTGCCATAAGGGTGGTGTTATCTGTATATCTGAGGTTATTGATATTTCTCTCAGCATTCTTGATTCCAGCTTGTGCTTCATCCAGTACAGCATTTCTCATGGTGTTCTCTGCATATAAGTTAAATACTCAAAGTAATGTCTCTGCTTTTTAATATGCTGTCTAGGTTGGTCATAATTTTCCTTTCAAGGAGTAAGCGTCTTTTAACTTCATGGCTGCAGTCAACAGCTGTGGTGATTTTGGAGACCCCCAAAAATAAAGTCAGCTGTTTCCACTGTTTCTCCATCTATTTGCTATGAAGTGATGCGACAAGATATCATGGTCTTCGTTTTCTAAATGTTGAGCTTTAAGTCAACTTTTTTGCTTTCCTCTTTCACTTTCATCAAGAGGCTTTTTAGTTCCTCTTCACTTTCTGCCATAAGGGTGGTGTTATCTGTATATCTGAGGTTATTGATATTTCTCTCAGCATTCTTGATTCCAGCTTGTGCTTCATCCAGTACAGCATTTCTCATGGTGTTCTCTGCATATAAGTTAAATACGCAGGGTGACAATATACAGCCTTGACATACTCCTTTTCCTATTTGGAACCAGCCTGTTGTTCCATATCCAGTTCTAACTGTTGCTTCCTGACCTGCATAGATTTCTCAAGAGGCAGGTCAGGTGATCTGATATTCCCATCTCTTGAAGAATTTTCCAGTTTGTTGTGATCCAAACAGTCAAAGGCTTTGGCATAGTCAGTAAAGCAGAAATAGGTGTTTTTCTGGAACTCTCTTGCTTTTTCAATGATCCAGCAGATGTTGGCAATTTGATCTCTGGTTCCTCTGCATTTTCTATAAACCAGGTTGAACATCTGGAAGTTCACAGTTCACGTATTGTTTAAGCCTTGCTTGGAGAATTTTGTGCGTTACTTTACTAGCATGTGAGATGAGTGCAATTGTGCAGTAGTTTGAGCATTCTTTGGCATTGCCTTTCTTTGGGATTGGAATTGGAATAACTTAAACTAATAATAACTATGATTATAATTATTATAGTTGATTTTACTGCTGCTTTCTGACCCTAATCATGAGATCTGTTAACCTAAGGTCTGGCTCCCCATCTCTTTGGGGTCTTTATTTTTCTCTCCTAGTGAGTTGTTAGTTTTGATCTGTAGATATCGTGGCGGACACAGGGACTGAGCCTGTGCACTATGCACTGGCAGGCAGATTCTTAACCACTGAAACACCAGAAACATTCCACCTCATTCTTTATGGAGTAAATATATGTCCAAATTTTCACCCATCATGAGAGGTAATGCTCTTCAGTCCTGGAGCAGTCTTAGCTTCAGCCTCTATGCTAAAGTGGTACAATTGATAATAAATAACCTAAAAACCTTATAAAAACCCAAGTGCTGAAAATGAACACAAATTTACTTTCCTCATTCAGAAGCTATCTCTTCCATCCCCTGTGCGTTCTTCTTTCTTCCAAAGAGTGGGTGAAACCATCTCGCAGGCCTGTTCTGTGTGGACACTCAGGGGAGCCTGCAGACCTCAGATCAGCAAGCTCGGTCAACTGTCTGTGGGCTTCGCTGGTAGCTCAGCTGGTAAAGAGCCTGCCTGCAATGCAGGAGACCCTCGTTCGACTCCTCGGTCTGGAAGATCCGCTGGAGAAGGGATAGGCTACCCACTCCAGTATTCTGGGGCTTCCCTGGTGGCTCAGCTGATAAAGAATCTGCGTGCAATGCGGGAGACCTGGATTCAGTCCCTGGGTTGAGAAGATCCCCTGGAGAAGGGAAAGGCTACCCACTCCAGTATTCTGGCCTAGAGAATTCCGTGGACTGCATAGTCCATGGGGTCACAAAGAGTCGGACATGACTGAGTGACTTTCACTTTCGCTATAAATATAGAGCTCCAATGACTTCTTTCTTAGCTTGTTTATGATACCATGCAAACAAATGTCAAGCCACGAGGGTTTGAGGTAGCAGGAAGATGAGTTAAAAACCAAATATCATTGGTTGGCTTTGAATAAAGTGGCATGATATTCCAATATTTCTAACCAGCTTGCTAGTAGCATAGCATGTTGCATCACCACAAGTGGGATGGTTAATTTTATAGTTCATTCTTCTTCCCTGATCTAAGTTCCCAACCCCACACCAATGCACTTGCCATGGTGTATATCAGAATGACCATCATTTATCTCCATGGCCCCACTTAGATACAGGACACTCTTGTTCTCAAGCTGATTTTGACCTTGGAGGCCTGAGTTAACCAGGCAAGGTCTAACTTCAGCTCTGGCAGTATCACCGACGCTTTGGCAACCTTCCAACAGCAATATTTGGGAGAAAATCAGTTGAAAAGAAGAAAGTGAGATGTGACCAAGGCCAGAAACTGGTTCTTGTAAATGAGATTCCAGCAAAGTCAGCATCATCTTCGCTGGGCCTGCCTTCCGAAGAGGGAGAGCGCCGGGGCCTCGGGGACTTATATCAACCCTGCTGCAGCCTGTCTGCAGACCTAACAGAAAGAAAACACAAGCGGGTGGAAAGCAGGGGGAGTCTGGGGTATGGAGAACCTCAGATCTTCATGTTTAGGATTTTGAATGTTTTCACCAACTCCAAATGTGTTCACTCGAGCCATGTATTTGACAGCCTTAATGTCTATAGGCCTCAAATTTAGGGGAAAAAGGTAACTCTGAAGTTTGTCTTAAACTCAGAGTTGGTTCTGAGACAGAATGATGCTCTGGGACGTGAAGCCGGTGACCTCTCTCATTCTTTGGAGCAATCTAGCAAAAGAGGTTCTTGTGGAAGCAATGCATGCCTCATCATTCCTAGCTTTGGGGACACGTTCCAGAATCATCTTAAGATATAACAGAGCCACCTACAGATTTAGGAATAGAGGTCAGTATTGACATATGTCAATGCCCTTCCATTTTTCTGCTTGGCATTTAAAAATTGTATTCATAGGGAATTCCCTGGCACTCCAGTTGTCAGGACAGGGTGTTTTCACTGCTAAGGGCCTGGATTCAATTCCTAGTCAGGGAGCTAAGATCCTGCAAGCTGTGTGGCATGGAACAAAAGGGTTTATAGATATCTGAGGTTCAACAATAAAATAAAATACCTCGGCTAATAGATCATTGGTTTGTGTGTGTGTGTGTGTTTACTATTTGTCATATATAATTCCTTTGCAGTAGGATTCTTATAGGAACAGAGCCTATTAACATTAAAGATTTATATTATTATGCCTAATATTTACTATGTGCTAGACACTCAGGTAAGTATTTTATGGTGGTTTAGTTGTCAAGTCATGTCCGATTCTTGCAACCCCACGGACTGTAGCCAGCCAGACTCCTCTGTCTATGGGTTCTGCAGGCAAGAATACGGAAGTGGGCTGCCATTTCCTTCTGTAGGCAATCTTCTTGATCCAGGGATTGAACCTGCATTGCCTGCATTGCAGATGGATTCTTTTACCACTGAGCCACCAGAAAGAAGCCCCAAGAACTTTATAATCTCAATTAAAGCATCACAACAATTTATGAAGTATAATAAATATGGCAAATAAAATACAGAAATGTTAAATAATGACTTAAGACTACAAACCAGAGAAGACACATAACAGCTGAAAAACAGAGCATTCATGTTTGCTAGCTGAATAAGAAACAGTGACATTATGACGATTCTCCTTAGTCTTCAAGCGACATCCCACTTTGGTTCCATACATGCTACCAAGTCTCCAAAGATGATCCTGCAGTGAACCGTACCTCTTGTTTACTCCCAGGTCCTATCACTTACTCAGAGCTGTTAAAATGTGGCAGAAATGGCACACTGTGCAACTTCAAGGTCAGGTCAGAAGAGGCTTAGTGTGTAATGGAACACACTTTCTGGGAATGCTGATGTGCTGTCTTAGAGGTTTGATGTCCTGAGATCATGCTGAGAAATCCTGTGTGGGCCCTGAAGTTAAGCCCAGATTTCCAGCCATCCCACTAGAATGCTTCAGACACCCAGTGAGTTTGTCTTAGACCCTACAAACCAACCCACTTGCCACAACTGAATACCACTGAGTGACCTCAGCCAGTGTCACACGGAACAGAAGAATCATTCTGGAAAGCCCAATGCCCGAGCAACAAAATGAGTGTACTTATTGAGTCCATTCTGAAGGAGATCAGCCCTGGGATTTCTTTGGAAGGAGTGATGCTAAAGCTGAAACTCCAGTACTTTGGCCACCTCATGCGAAGAGTTGACTCATTGGAAAAGACTCTGATGCTGGGAGGGATTGGGGGCAGGAGGAAAAGGGGACGACAGAGGATGAGATGGCTGGATGGCATCACTGACTCGATGGACGTGAGTGTGAGTGAACTCTGGGAGTTGGTGATGGACAGGGAGGCCTGGCGTGCTGCCATTCATGGGGTCGCAAAGAGTCAGGTACGACTGAGTGACTGAACTGAACTAAATTGAACTGACTATTGTTTGAAGCCATTACAATTTGGAGCAAATGGTACCTGGAAAGGGGGTGCTCCATAACCCAAATCTTAAATATGTGACATTGGTTTTGGGATGGGCAGTGGCTGGATGCTGGTAGTGTTTCAAGAATATTATAAATGTGGAACTTCCCTGTGGTCCAGTGGTTAAGAATCTTCCTTGTAATCCAGAAGACACCGGTTTGATCCCAGGCTGGGGAACTAAGATCCCACATGTTGCAGAGCAACTAAGCCCAACCACCACAGCTCCTGAAAACTGTGTGCTCTGGAGCCCTCTCAACACAATTAGAGTTTCTCACGACACAACAAAAACTCAATGCAGCCAAATAAGTAAATAAATATTCAAGAAAAGAGTATTATAAATGTAAATTCAAACTGCTCAAGAGGCCACCGCTGAAGACTCCTATGACCGCAAAGGAAGTGCTATTTAAATATGGGGAAGAAAGGATCCTATTGTGTACTGGCTCACGGTTGGGCAATTTTGTTGCCTATGGACACTTGAAAAATAGAAAGGGTACTTGAAATAGTCATGGGCTTGACTATGGAGACTTCTAGGCAGAATGCAGGAAGTACTAACTGGCTCCTACTGATTATGTAACTACATACTGTATTATTCCATCTATATATATGAAGTTCATGCCAAGTCGCTTCAGCTGTGCCCAACTCTTTGCAACCCTATGGACTGTAGGCCACCAATCTCCTCTGTCCATGAGATTCTCCAGGCAAGAACACTTGAGTGGGTTGCCATGTCCTCCTCCAGGGGATCTTTCTGATCTAGGGATGGAACCTGCGTGTTCTACACTATCTGCATTGGCAAGTAGATTCTTTACCATTAGCGCCACCTGGGAAGCCCATATAAAGTTCAAGAACATGCAAATTAAGTTATGGTGATAGGAGTTGTAGGAGAGCTGGCTTCCTCCAAGGAAAGAGGAATTGACTGGAAAAGGTCATAAGAAAATCTTCTAAGGTGATGGAATATTGTAAAGCTTGATCTGGGTAATGGTTACATGGCTGGATACAAATGCAAAAATTGTGCTGTCCAATTAGGGTTTGTGCATTTTTACTGTGGCAATTAAGTTACAATTAAAGCTAAGTAAATTGGTTCTGTCCTGGGAGAGGTGGGCTTTCCTGGTAGCTCAGATGGTAAAGAATCTGCTTGCAATGAGGGAGACCTACATTTGATCCCTGGGTCAGGAAGATCCCCTGGAGGAGGAAACGGCAATCCACTCCAGTATTCTTGCCAGGGGATTCCATGGACAGTGGAGCCTGGTGGGGCTACAATCCATAGAGTGACTAAGCATGCCTGGGAGGTCCAGGGGCGGTAACACACACGCAATGAGAGAACTCTTCTTGCAGCGCACTGCTCTCTGGGCCAGTCGTAGGGTTTAATAGGGCATCTGCTTATTCCTTTCCTGCAAATATTAAAATGAAGAAGGAACTTCATTTTAGTATCAGTGAATCTTTATAGTAATCGTGATTTAATCAGCGCTATTGTACTTCTTGTTTTCTGTTAGAATATTATTTCATTCTTCATCTTTCTCTCCGAAGGGTCTTACATTAATTTTGCTCTTGGCATTTCACTTTGACTTATCCTGATTTTGGAATTCATCACTTTTCATCATTTTTATCTTACAGCCTTTCAGTGTCAGTTGTTCCCAAATCCATCTTCAAATCACAGTCTAACAATTCATATGCCACCAGAGCCATATTGCCTAAGGCTCTTGTTCTCATTGTGTGATTACCTCCCCTTATAGCATAATGTAATTTACACAATGCCGATGAGACCCATAAACAATATGGCTCTGGTGGCATATGAACTGTTAGACTGTGTAATTACCTCCCCTTACAGCATAATGCGCTTCCCTGGTGGCTCAGAAGTTAAAGCATCTGCCTCCAATGCGGGAGACACGGGTTCGATCCCTGGGTCGGGAAGATCCCCTGGAGAAGGAAATGGTAACCCACTCCAGTATCCTTGCCTGGAGAATCCCATGGACGGAGAAGCCTAATAGGCTACAGTTCACGGGGTCGCAAAGAGTCGGCCACGACTGAGCGACTTCACTCATCATCATATAGCATAATAGCTTTTCGTATAGCATAATAGCTTTTATTATTAGGAGAAGTTATGTTACCTTGTCGGAGAAGGCGATGGCACCCCACTCCAGTACTCTTGCCTGGAAAATCCCATGGACAGAGGAGCCTGGTAGGCTGCGCTCCATGGGGTCGCAAAGAGTCGGACACGACTGAGCGACTTCACTTTCACTTTTCACTTTCATGCATTGGAGAAGGAAATAGCAACCCACTCCAGTGTTCTTGCCTGGAGAATCCCAGGGACGGGGGAGTCTGGTGGGCTGCTGTCTATGGGGTTGCACAGAGTTGGACACGACTGAAGTGACTTAGCAGTATGTTACCTTGTATATGAAATTATGTTTTGTTTTGTGATGGGTAGTCTGGCTTCATTCTTCCCTTTTTCCCTCCTTAGCTTGAGATAAACTCACTGCTTCTTGCATGTTCCAAATTTAAACCTAACACCTAGAAAGAAAAGTGACAGACAGGAAGTGATTGAAGGAGGAAGTCCTTCCTACCATGTTTGTTGATACCATCAAAGCAGACACTTTTTGTAAAATCTTTTCTTTTTGTGCACAAAGGTGTGGGATGGTAACAGCATCCATTTATACACTTATCCTTTTGTTAATTAAAAAAAAATGTCATTGAACAATGAGTACAGTGTCTTCCAGTTCTCATACATAATTTGGTTTGACACAACAAATTTTTGCCTAAAATTTGGTCCAGATTATTTAGTTCAACACTCTTTGCCCCAAGAATCACAAACCAATGATATAATAAAATACAACGTGTTCCTTTTGGGACATTTTCTTTAACCCTAGACAAGAGTAATTGCATGAAAGGAGGCTGTCCTCTGTTGACTTAATGTGTGAACTTTAAGCCAATCTCTTAGATAAAAATGTTTCCACCTTCTAAACAAAAGTGAGACTGGAAATAGGCCATGGTTAAGGTGTGAAATTTAGGATGTTTCATAATCATGTAGGCCAACCCTGATTAACTTTTTAAATTAGATTTTTTAATTGTGAGAAGAATGTACACTCGTTACAAACACTGAGACCATGCAGAAACATGTTTCTCCCCTTCCTCACAAAGTAATCACAGTCAGTTTGCAGGAGTCTTTCCCTTTCCATGTATGTACACAACGTTTTCTTTTTCTCTTTACCCAAATGAAGTTGTACTGGACATAATGACCTAAAATTTATTTTGTTCACTTAAAAGTGTAATGTGGGTATCTCATCTTATTAATAATGGTAATTTATTTTCTTTTTAAAGTCTTTACTGAATTTGTTACAATATTGCTTCTGCTTTATCTTTTGGACTTTTGACCCCCAGGCATGTAGTGGGATCTTAGCTTCCCAGCCAGGGATAGAACCCACACTCCCTGATTGAAAGGTGAAGTCTTAACCACTGGCTCACTCCCACTCATTGTAATTTATCTCTTCAAAATTTTTGAAGTAAAAAATTTTGTGGTGTGTTTTAAAAATTGTTTTTACTTTTTACAAAAATGTATTTTCAAAAAAAAACCAAAAAAAACCCAAAAATGTATTTTCATGATCAAAATTAAAATGTTACAGGTGGGACTGCAGCTCTTTTTATCATGCTTTAATTTCTCTCCCACCTTCAACACTCTCCGGGTTGCCCCTGTGAGCAGCTCTGAAAATGTGCTTCCAGACCTTATTCTTTGCATTTACATGCTGTTACCTATTAATTCATAACAACTTATACTATTGTTTTGTGTATTCATTTAATTAAGTCTTCCATGCAGACAAAGCTCTACCTTGTTCTTTTTCACTCTGCGACTTTATCTGGAGACCTGTTCATGTGAATACACACAAATCTACCTCCATGCTTTTAATAATGTAAAGAACCTGCCTGCCAATGCGGGAGACATAACAGATGTGGGTTTGATCCCTGGATCAGGAAGATCCCCTGGAGGTGAGCATGGCAACCCAACACAGAGTTCTTGCCTGGAGAATCCCATAGACAGAGGAGCCTGACAAGCTATAGTCCACAGGGTCACAAAGAATTGGAAATGTCTGAAGTGGCTTTAGCACACATGCACGCACATTTTGCTTAGCACCTCCATTATTAATAACTATTTTGGCTGTTTCTATTTTTTCATGCTTATCAATAATGGTATATAACTCATAACTTTCAATGTAGTTCCTTATATAATAATTGCACAAACCATATACATTTATTAATGCATTAAAAGCAATAACTATCTACCAAAAATTTTAGGTTATGACTGGAATTCAACTGGTAAAATATTATTTAACTAACAAAAAATTGTATTTAACTGATAGCAAATTTTATTTGTGATAGTATTTAATTCTATTTAACTGATAAAAGATAAGGAAAAACATGTGACTTTGTCAATAATTTTTATGATATCAAAATGATTCCTTTTAGTCTATGAGAGTACTTTATGTTCCACATTCTTTCCAACCACTGGTATTATTAAATTTTGGGTCAGTTTTATTTCTGGCTTTCTATTGGGGAAGTTGGATTATCTTCTTGTGGTTTTAATGTTTATTTTCCAATGTCTTTAAAGTACCTTTGCATATGCTTATGGATTATTTATCCTTATTTGTGAAATGCTGTTCAGTTGTCTTCTGCATATTTTTATTGGGTTGCCTTTCTTTTGCTTAATGATTTGAAATATTCACTTATATATTGTGGGTGCAATCTTCGTCAATTACGTGACTTACAAAATACTCTTTCACTAAGTGAAAAAAAGTGCTTCATTTTGCATGGGAACAAAGGAGGTTAATGAGAAGTGGAATTACTGGGTCACAGAGGCATGTGTTTTTTTGTTTCAATATATTCTGCTGAGTTAGCCTCAGAATGTCTGTAGGGATTTCAGTTCCCCTTCTTCACATTATCACTGACACTTGATATTGTCAGGTTTTAAAATTTTATCTATCTGATATATAGGTGAAGAATGCTCTTTAATTGATTGTAATTTGAAATTCTCTGATTACTAGTGAGCTTTAGCATCTTTTCAAATAAGGATAAACAAATAATCCACAAGCATTTGAAAAGACACTTTAAACATATTGGAAAATAAACATTAAAACCACAAGAAGATAACCCTACTTCCCCAACAGGACTTCCCAGGTGGTTTAGATGGTAAATTTAAAATTTTATCTATCTGATATATAGGTGAAGAATGCTCTTTAATTGATTGTAATTTGAAATTCTCTGATTACTAGTGAGCTTTAGCATCTTTTCAAATAAGGATAAACAAATAATCCACAAGCATTTGAAAAGACACTTTAAACATATTGGAAAATAAACATTAAAACCACAAGAAGATAACCCTACTTCCCCAACAGGACTTCCCAGGTGGTTTAGATGGTAAAGCGTCTGCCTACAATGTGGGAGATATGGATTCTATCCCTGGGTCGGGAAGATCCCCTGGAGAAGAAAATGGCAACCTACTCCAGTATTCTTGCCTGGAAAATCCCATGGACGGGGCAGCTTGGTAAGCTATAGT
Source organism: Madoqua kirkii (assembly GCA_006408675.1). Taxonomy (NCBI): domain Eukaryota; kingdom Metazoa; phylum Chordata; class Mammalia; order Artiodactyla; family Bovidae; genus Madoqua; species Madoqua kirkii. The sequence goes on from SJYC01119565.1 coordinate 30,406, forward strand.
CCATGGGGTCACCAAGAGTCTGACACGACTGAGCAACCTCACTTTTCCACTTAGCATCTTTTCTTAGTCATTTGTGTTTTCATTTCTGTAAAAGACTTGCTTATATTTCTTTTCTATTATCTTCTCGTGTGATTTATCTTTATTGATTTGTAGAAATGCTCTGTATAATTTAGATATTGATCTATGTTGTATTTACATATGTGTCCATATATGTTTTCTCCAAATCTGTCACTTCTTTTTGAACTTTGTTCATGGTATTTTGTAATAGAGAGATTTATTTAAAGTTCAGTATTGTCAATTTTATTGGCAAAGTCATGGGCTGTTGAGGTCCTTTAATGGACTGGAACCTGGTGGTTCGGAGTCAACGATAAGAATGTAAAAGAGAGAGAGAAAGAGGTTTACACAGAAAACCAATAAAGCCTTTGACATGGGGCCTGCACTGCTTCACGTGGGCACAAGGCACCCTCTCACGAGGGTCTTGCAAGCCAGGGAAGGAAGGTGAGCTCAGTGGGCTTCTGAGCTCCAAAGCATTAGCCTGAGAGAGAGAGAGACAAAAAGAGAGAAAAAAAGAAAGACACGGGTACCCAAGCTCTGATGGAACAAAGGTGTTTTATTCAACATAGTATGGGTGTATTCAACAAAGATCAGAAGTCCAGACTTACAAATTACCAAGGAAACATAAGGCAATCCATATCAAAGAGAGAGGGTTGTAAATAATCACTTTTACCTTATGGTTCATAAAAAGGAAGAGGGTCGTAAATAGTTACTTATCACTGTATGGAAAACTAACGAAGGAAATGCACGCATTCCTCAGCCCTGGGAGCAGTTTTCCACTCCTCTTAATTCCTGAATATTCAGGAATTAATAAGGAAGAGAGGATTCATGACAGATCCAAAACAGCACACAGGAAGCCTCCTGTTAAATGCTTTCTGACAATCCCCCCTATTTTATTATATTTGTAAAAAAGGTCCTGCCCAATTGAGTTTGTTTAATATTAACCAATCTTATAGAAAGGCAATGATAAACAACAAATATAATTACCAAGACAATCAGCAAAGTTACAGCTCCAGACCCGATGCTGTGGGTAATACTTTGAAACCATCCTTGTGGGTCTAGCCCAGATAATTGATCAGCTAGTTGTTGAGCTAAAGTTTCCAAGTTAGTGGAAGAAGGTAGATGTTTAGAAAAGGTTTCACAGATTTCCTTTTGCAGTAACTGTACATTCAGAGAGGCATTATCATGTATGTCGTGTAAATGAAATTTGATTTGTTCCCAGTTGTAGGCACTATGATTAAAATGAACAGGAGTAACACAAAATTGAGTAGAATTCCAATCGCATTTTAGTATCATTTGTTTTTGCAAATCTATTAATTGATCTCTGACCCATTGATGGCTGTTTTTAGTTCCTGTATTTCCTCTTGAATATCCTCATCTACCTGAGCCTGAGCTGCCCACATATTATGAGCATCTTCAGTCCAATTTTGGATAAAATTATGTGTTTGAATCGAGGTATGTAAAGCAGTGCTATCGACAGCTGCAGTGGTGCAAACAGCTATTAACCCCCAAGTGCCAAGAATCAGCCATCCAGTGAACCATTTAGGAAGCAACATTGAAGCAGTTTAGGAAGTAATCTGGAAGCAAGTCCCGCCATGGGACCTTCTTCCCAGGGTAGCTGGGAACCACAGCAACTTATTGGTAACCACAAATTACATCGAGATCAAAGAATCAAAAGGGAATCATTTCTTAAAGAAACAGAGGAGTTAAGACAAGTATATAGTTTGCAATTAATACACGTTACAGAACATAAAGTCTTATTAAATTGTAAATTTCCTATGGCTATAACAAAAAGACGTGGGACACGGGCCTGTATAAAATATGATTGATTATAGCGAAAGAAATAGTTACTATGACTACGACTGGTCCCTGTGAAATGTCCGGTACAAGTCCCAAGTTCTGGTGCTCGAAGCAAGTTTCCAAATGTCCCATTGTTCAGGCCCACTCTGTTTATTGAGGACGATCCTAGGGCGAGGTGGGGGCTAATCCACGGTCAAGCCACCCAAGAAGTTCTTTGAGGTGGTAATGCTCTATCATAGTGTCATTAACCTTCCATGCCACTTGAGTAGCATAGTCACACACAGCGCTGTTAACATCATCTGAGCAGTTAGATAACCACATACCATGGGGTCCCCAGTCGTCAATCGTGTGATTAGCCACAGGCATTAATTTTCCTTATTTGGCTTGACATTCGTCCCAGCGAACAGGAGTATATGTAAAGTTCTTATAAGTAAATCCTTTGCATAATGTCCTTTGTTCTTTCCCTAACTCTTTCCCTAAAGTCTCAGTGGTATAAACATGGTTCACAGACAAAGAAAGGGCAGTAAATAATCCAAACAACGTCCGAAAATCTTTTTTGGGAGGCGGGGCAAAAGCGCAAGTTTATGCATAATTCTGTTGGGCCCATGCACAAAGGAAGGACTTCATAACCAGAGAAATATTAGTTTTCCTTCTTCTTCAGGGTGTGAGGGCCCTTTAATGCTTCTGGGAGAAGGCACATGTATAGAGTCATTAGCTGAAATATTGGTCCTCTCTCTGTCCATTTGACCACCTGTAGTGGAGGGGGTTGGATATATAGATGGGGGAGGCACGGGCAAGCAGACTGAGCATTGCCAGGAAAATGTATTCAGGACTCCGAGGCATTCCCTGTTGAGAGATCAAATTTTCAGCTCGATTAGTAAGGGCTTTTATTTGTTCCCAAGTGGGGAGATCATAAGGTTGATGCTGCTGAGGGTGGTGCTTCCTGGAGATCTTTAGAGCCGCCATGGCTCATATTGGAATTTCTTCCTCCTGGGGTTTTTGTTGTTTCATCTCTATTTTGAAGCCAGGGGCCTCCTTGGGTCGAATCTTCTGAAGAGGAAGCCTTGTGAGTTCGTTGGATCGTTGGGGAAATACAAGCATACCCTTTTCCCTATAAGATTAGTTTCCCAGATTTCCATTGTCTTGTTAACCCATCTTGGTACAAAATGGGCAGAGGAAGAGAAGTGTACTTCAATTCTTTGAAATGCTTTTCTGCTCTTGTTAAGATATCTCCCTGTGGTAAGTTTAAAAAATTTAAAATAAAGCTGTATTAACAATAGTTAAAGGTTTAGAAAATACCTTATGTTGGAATCTAGTAACATCTGCTTTAGAAAAGGAAGACAGTAGTGTTCCTGTGTATTCCTCTTTTTTAAATTTTTTTATTTTCAACTTTAGTGTGTGATGTGCTCATTTGACTATGCCTTGTGCCTGTGGATTATAAGGAATACCTGTAATACATTTAATAGAAAAAGATTATAAATTTTTTTAGAGTGTCTAGAAATATAGGCGGGGCCATCGTCTGTTTTTCTAGGACCAGGAGTTCTCATTACAGCAAAACAAGCTAATAAGTGAGTTATAACGTGTTGTGTAGCCTCACCACGAAGAGGTGTGGCCCCAATCAAAGAAGAATTAGTGTCGATACAGACATGCATGAAAGAAAATGCAGAAAGTTCAGGGCAATGAGTTACATCCATATGCCATAGTTCATTAGGTTGCAAACCGTTAGGATTAATACCTTGCGTGATGGGTCGAAGATGTAGGGGTCTACAAGTAGAGCTATTGCTAATAACTTCCTTAGCCTGGCGGTATGGGATTTTCCACAGCTGGTGTAGGGAGCAACAGAGCATGCTGTTCCTCTGGAGTCACAAAGGAAACCAGTTTATCAGCCTGCTCATTACCATGAGTCATGGGGCTGGGAAGGCAAGAATGTGCTCGAATTTGTGTAATATAAATGGGAGACCTGCAGTTTCTAACAACAGATTGTAGTTCAAAAAACAGTTGTTGAATAATAGGTTGATTGGAGTTTATGGTGAAGGTTTCTATATATTTTTAATACAAAAACTGAATATATAGAGTCAGAGACTATATTAATGTGGTAAGGATGTAGGCAAATAACTTGAATAAGAGCACATAATTCATTTTGTAGAGCAGAATGCAATTTAGTATAAAAGACTTTATATTCCTTAAGAGACCAGAATGAAGCTTTGGCATTTTTAGTCCCATCTATATAAAAAACCTCAGCTTGTGGTATAGGTTGTGAGATGATAATGTGAGAAATAATAAATTTAGTATTTTTGAAGAAATTCCACAGCCTACCAGAAAGATAATGAAATGAAATTTCTCTAAAATATTCCAGAAAAGCTATTTGGAAATCAGTAGAAGTTTGTAATGCATTCTCAAATTGAGATTTATTGATAGGTAAAGCTCAACTTTCAGAAAATGAAGATCATGGCATCTGCTCCTGTCACTTCATGGCAAATAGATGGGGAAACAGTGGAAACAGTGTCAGATTTTATTTTGGGGGATTCCAAAATCACTGCAGATGGTGACTGCAGCCATGAAATTAAAAGATGCTTACTCTTTGGAAAGAGAGTTATGACCAATCTAGATAGTATATTCAAAAGCAGAGACATTACTTTGCCAACAAAGATCCATCTAGTCAAGGCTACGGTTTTTCCACTGGTCATGTATGGATGTGAGAGTTGGACTGTGAAGAAAGCTGAGTGCCAAAGAATTGATGCTTTTGAACTGTGGTGTTGGAGAAGACTCTTGAGAGTCCCTTGGACTGCAAGGAGATCCAACCAGTCCATTCTAAAAGAGATCAGTCCTGGGTGTTCTTTGGAAAGAATGATTCTAAAGCTGAAACTCCAGTACTTTACCACCTCATGGGAAGAGTTGACTCATTGGAAAAGACTCTGATGCTGAGAGGGATTGGGGGCAGGAGGAGAAGGGGACAACAGAGAATGAGATGGCTGGATGGCATCACTGACTCGATGGATGTGAGTTTGAGTAAGCTCTGGGAGTTGGTGATGGACAGGGAGGCCTGGTGTGCTGCAATTCATGGGGTCACAGAGTGGGACAGGACTGAGCAACTGAACTGAAATGAACTGATTACAATTTTATGAGGATCAGAGCCAAGCAGAGTTTTAATCCTATTTCTTCCATTGATAATGATTAGAGCAATTAGATCGAGGTAGGGTGTAAGTGACTTTATTCCCCTAAAACGGGTATAGATCCATTCTACTGGGTGTTCTTGTTGGGCAAGAAGTCCTGTGGGAGAATGAAGAGAGGGGAGTATAAATAATTCTAGAGGTAAATCTAGTTTGATACAAGTAAGAAATTGTTTTTGTAATTTATTTTGCACTAAATAGATTTCCTCTCATGACTCTTGAGAAGGTGAATGAGGGCTATTTAAATCAGGATCTCCTTTTAAAGTATTAAATAGGTTATTCAGTTGATAATTAGCAATGCCTAAAGAAGGTCTAATCCAATTTATATCACCTAAGTGCTTTTGAAAATCATTTAAGGTTGATAATTTATCAGTATGGATCTGAGTTAGTTGGGGAGTAATACATTGTCTATTAACAACAAACCCCAAGTAATGGTAAGGTGTAGAGGTTTGAATTTTTTCAGGGGCAATGATTAATCCAGAGTTTTTTAAGCATAGTTGAGCTATACTAAATGTGTTGAATTTCTAAGATAGATGGAGCTGAAAACAATATATATATATATATATATATATATATATATTCACAATCCATATAGTGAATAATAAGAAAGTTAGGAAATTGTTTTCTCACAGGCTCAAGGGTTTTAGCTACATAGTTCTGACACATGGTGGGAGAATTCATCATCCTTTGTTGCAGTACAGTCCATTGGTACCGTTTATGAGGTCTGATATGATTAGGATAAGGGAGAGACAAAGCAAATCTCTCTCGGTCTAAAGGGTGTAAAAGTATATTTAAAAAGCAATCTTGTAAATTAATACTAATAATATACTAATTTTGAGGAATAGTGGTAGGTGATGGGATTCCTTGTTGTAATGCACCCATAGGTTTCATAGATGCATTAACTTTGCTAAGGTTTGTTAGAAGACGCCATTTGTTAGACTTCTTTTTTATAACAAAAACAAGAGAGTTCCAAGGAGAACAGGATTCCTCAATATGCTTTAATTCTAGTTGTGTATCTGTAAGTTCCTTAGCCGCCTGTAATTTCTCTTTTGTGAGGGATCACTTCTCTGTCCAAACAGGTTTATCATTCTTCCAAGTTATTTTAATAATTGTATTGTTTGTTAAATGAGCAGTGGCCCCTAGGAAAAATGTGGAATGTATATCTGAGTTTGCCATTGCATAAGTACAACCCTTCCTATTAGATTAAGGGGTGCATCTATCACATAAGGTCTTAATGTTGCAGGTTGGCCTTCTGGTTCTTCACATGGATAAATCTGAATACTCTGATAAACCTCTTGTACTTTTGTTTGAGAAATCCCTGCAATTTGGCAAGAAATTTTTTGTACAGGCTAGGATTTGGGCCATGAATGTTTGGAAATAACACTAATATCAGATCCAGTGTCAAGGAGACCAGAAAATCTTTTACCATTAATTTTGATATTTATAGTTGGTCGGGCAAATTCAGATACTAATGATGTCCAAAAGGACTGTTTTTGATCTCTACTGCTGAATCCTCCCGTCCGTAATTCATTAGAGGAGTTAATAGAAATGTAAGGTAAAAGAAGTAATTGAGCGATTTTATCCCCCTTTTTGAATTGCCATAAAATCTGAGATGATATCATAATTTGACTTTTTCCTTTATAATATGAATCAATTACTCCAGGATGAACAGTAATTCCTTTAGAAGTCAAGCTAGATTGGCCAAGTAAAAGACCGAAGGTTTGTAGGGGCAGGGGTCCAAAAAGTCCGGTAGGTATTCTAGAGGGGACTACTTGAGGGTAAAGGAGAAAGTCATTTAGGGCTGGTATATCGATAGCAGCATTGCTGGATGTTGAGGGTTTGAGGGAGAAGATGGAATTTGCCCCTGGTTTTTGTTGAAGGGGACCTGGGGGGTCCCCTGCTTAGAGTTTCCCGGAATAGGTTTCCTTTCAACGTCAAATTTAGATTTACAATCTTTAGCCCAGTGCATTCCTCTATGACAGCAAGGTCAGATTTTTGGAGGTTTTTTTATTAGCTTTCTTAGGGCAGTCCCTTTTAAAATGGTTCTTATCTCCACATGTAAAACATCCTTCATTTCTCTTTCTTAAGGCAGCAACCATTGTTTCAGCTAGTATTTGCATCTTTTGAGTTTCTGATCCGAGATGGCGACAAGCCTTCAAATAGTCAATAATAGTCCTTGTCTCACGAATTGGAGCCTTTTGACATTCCTGATTTGCATTTCATAAGCAAGTAATTTCTCTGGTTGCCTTTGGCTTCTACTCCAGTTACAGTTTCTAATCTAGCTAAGAAATCAGCATGCGTTTCATTAGGTCCTTGCAATATTTTAGTGTAGCTACCTGTAGGCTCCCCTTGAGAAGTGATTCGATCCCAAGCTTCAAGGGCCACTGTTTTTAACTGCTCATGTAACAAGGAGGGCACTGTATTTGAGTTTCTATAGCGTCTTCAGCATGCGTTTCATTAGGTCCTTGCAATATTTTAGTGTAGCTACCTGTAGGCTCCCCTTGAGAAGTGATTCGATCCCAAGCTTCAAGGGCCACTGTTTTTAACTGCTCATGTAACAAGGAGGGCACTGTATTTGAGCTTCTATAGCGTCAAATTGTCCTGTACCAGTTAGCATCTCAAAAGTAATTTGATTTTGGGGAGCACTAGCTCGAGCATTTCTGTTAGCATGATCTCTGGCTATATCATGAAACCACATTATCCACTGAAGATAGTCTCCTGGTTTAAAGAGAGCTTTTATTAAAACTCGCCAATGAGGGGGAATAAAATTTCCAATAGAGGATGTTATAGAATTTAAAAGTACTTTAGAAAAAGGTGAATGTGGGCCTTACACAGTTATAGCTTTTTAAATTTGTTGCATGCATACAAGTTAATACCCTCACATTGAGGTATTATGTGCCCTTGAGCATCAGGATTTCTAAAAACTGGAAAGGTGGAGAAACCATCAGCTTCAGAGACTTGTGATTGCAAAGCAGCAGAGCCTCTGTCATGAAGGAGAGTGAATAGGTAGCAAATTCTTACAATTAAGAGTGTGTGGTAAAAACTTATTGTTATTCAGAAAGGTGTTGTCGGTTTTAAAGTCAAAAGGTGTCTTAGGGGAGTCGTTCATTGCCAGAATCATTAGGTTCTACTAAGGGATTTGTGCCCGCTGGCAGGGGAGGAGCACTTGGAACAACTGGGGCAGAGCTTGTAGGAAAATTCTGAAATATTTTATGTTGTTCTAATTGGGCCTTTTGTAAGGTTTCATCATCTAATTCATATTCATGTAAAAAGTGTTCTGCCTGTTGCCAAATATCAGGAGGGCTAGAATTACCTTGAAATGGCAGAATCACAGCTTTAAGGAGAGCCCAAGGGGCCAGAAATCTATCGGAATATTTTCTCCCTGTCTGGTGGCTTGTTCAACATTCTCTTTGTCCTGGGGCCAAGTTTCTAAATCAAAACTACCTTCATCAGGGAACCAAAGGTTACATTCAAGCACTATCTGAAGGCCAGCTTCTGTTTGCTGGCGTGAAACTGAAAGTGTCTGAACTTTAAATAAGTGATGAAGTAAAGTTGAAAGGTCACGGGGCTTTTGAGCCGTCTGACCCATGTCTTAGCACTTACTGACCTCAACAGGGCCTTGCGTCACACCATCCAGATCTGCCATGTGTACCAGGCCCCTGCTCTGGGTGCCACTTGGTGAAGTCCTTTAATGGACCAGAACCTGGTGGTCCGGAGTTGAAGATAAGAAAGTAAAAGAGAGAGAGAGAGAGAGAGAAAGAGAGAGAGAGAGAGAGAGAGAGAGAGAGAGAGAGAGAGAGAGGCTGATATTCCTTGGTCTACGCAGAAAACTCATAAAGCCCTTGACACGGGGCTTGCAATGCTTTAAGAAAGTAAAAGAAAGAGAGAGAGAGAGAGAGAGAGAGAGAGAGAGAGAGAGAGAGAGAGAGAGGCTGATATTCCTTGGTTTATGCAGAAAACTCATAAAGCCCGTGACACGGGGCTTGCAATGCTTCACGTAGGCACAAGGGCCCTCTTTCGAGGGTCTTGCAAGCCCTGGCAAGAAAGTGAGCTCAGTGGGCTTCTGAGTTCCAAAGAATTAGCCAGAAAGAGAGAGAGAAAGAAAGAGAAAAAGAAAGACACGGGAACCAAAGCTCTGACGGAACAGGGTGTTTTATTCAACATAGTGTGGTTATATTCAGCAAAGATAAAGATCCAAAGTCCAGACTTACAAATTACCAAGGAAACATAAGGCAATCCATATCAAAGAGAGAGGATTGTAAATAATCACTTTTACCTTATGGTTCATAAAAAGGAAGAGGGTTGTAAATAGTTACTTATCACCGTATGGAAAAACTAACGAAGGAAATGCACGCATGCCCCAGCCCTGGGAGTGGTTTTCCATTCTTCTTAATTCCTGAATATTCAGGGATTAATAAGGAACAGAGGATTCATGACAGATCCAAAACAGCACACAGGAAGCCTCCTGTCAAATGCTTTCTGACAATGGGCATAGTCATTTAAATTTTCTTTACTATCACTTAAATAAAGTATCAAATTTACTAGCATTGTTGGTTAATTTTGTGTCATCTTGACTGGACCCATTAAATGCCTAGAGAGCTCAGATAGCTGGTTAAACATTGTTTCTGGGTGTGTCTGTGAGAGTGTTTTTAGAAGAGTTTAACAGTTGATGGTGATCTAAGTAAAGCAGAAACCCCCCCCCCCCCAAAGTAAGTTGGCATCATCCAGTGAATTGTGAAATTGTGGAAGATGTTTAACTGGGCTGGCTTGCTTGGGCTGCAACATTGATCTTCTCTTGCCCTTGATTTCAGACGTTCAGGCCCAGATTGAAGTCTACACCACCAGCTCTCTGACTCTCAAATCTTTGAACTACATCAACAGCTTTCCTGGACCTCTAGCTTGTAGATGGCCAATAGTGGGACTTCTCAGAGTCCATAATTGCATGAGCCAATATCCTATAATAAATTTCTCTCCCTTTATACACACACACACACACACACATACAAAAGAGAAAGTTAAATAAATCAAAATTTTATAAGTTCAGTTCAGTCGCTCAGTCATGTCCGACTCTTTGTGACCCCATGAATGGCAGCACGCCAGCCCTCCCTGTCCATCACCAACTCCTGGAGTTCACTCAGACTCATGTTCATCAAGTCCGTGATGCCATCCAGCCATCTCTTCCTCGGTCGTCCCCTTCTCCTCCTGCCCACAATCTCTCCCAGCATCAAAGTCTTTTCCAATGAATCAGCTCTTCACATGAGGTGGCCAAAGTATTGGAGTTTCAGCTTTAGCATCATTCCTTTCAAAGAAATCCCAGGGCTGATCTCCTTCAGAATGGACTGGTTGGATCTCCTTGCAGTCCAAGGGACTCTCAAGAGTCTTCTCCAACACTACATTTCAAAAGCATCAATGTTACACATATATAATAATATATATAAATTTTATATATATATATGTAAATTATATGTATATATAAATATCTTTGAAGATTTATCAGGGAAGAGCTTCTTTATTTGGAGAACAAATGAAAAGGTTTACATATACAAATTTTCTATTTTGTAGAGAGACAACAGTTTTTAACATATTGATAAAATTAACATATTTTTGTATAACTATTCTATATCAAGACTGTGCTGAATATTGCAAGGTTTACATAGGGGCAAGGCATAATGTCAGGAGAATTTAAGAGAGATTTGATCTCTCTGCTGTTGGTGGTGGGAGTGGTGTATTTGAAGGAGACCAAGGTTATAGAGGGTCTAGGGGTATTTAAAATATTTCTTTATTTTTATGGAAGATTATAAGTGGCCACACACTTTTGACACTGTTCCCACTGAATGTGGATGGGACTGTGGCTGCTTTGATAAGCAGAAGTTGCTACTAGTGACACCCTGCCAGTTGTGGATCTTTCAGGGGTCTGGCTTTGGTTTCTGAACATCCTGGGTCATCATGATGACCTTGATGCAGAGCAAGAGAGGAGCCAAGGTGAGCTCAGCCTTTCTGCTGCTCCTACGGCACCAAGATAAGTGAAGCCATCTTGAAGCTTCCGGGTAATCTTAGCAATCTTGAATAGCACCCAGCAACACTCCTGATCCCATGTGCCTGAATTTCTGACCCAGGAAATTGTGATGCATAGTAAGCCAGCTTATGTTTTCAGTTACTGAGTTTTAGAGTGCCACTGGAGGAGGGCATGGCAACCCACTCCAGTATTCTTGCCTGGAGAATCCCCATGGACACAGGAGCCCGGTTCGGCTACAGCCCAATGGGGTCACAAAGAGTCGGACATGACTGAAGTGACTTAGCATAGCACAGCTCATGCAGCAATAAATGATGGACCAAAAGCCAACATAAGAGCATGATCTAAGAAGAAAGTAAATTCTGCAGCTGTAGTTTAAGACTCAACATAGAGCTTGCAATGTAAATTTTCACTTATTTTATAGTAACAGAGCACCATTCTTTCATACATATGCTTATTTACTTAAGTTGAAGTATAGTTGCTTTACAATGCTTTGCTAGTTTCTGTTATATAGCAAAGTGAATCAGCTACCTGTTTACACATATCTCCTCTGTTTTGGATTTTCTTCCCATTTAGGTCACCACAGAGCACTGAATAGAGTTCCCTGTGCTATACAGTAGGTTTGTGCTAGTTTTATTTCAGCTCTTCATCTTTTTAATTATTTGTTTATTTTTGACTGCACTGGGTCTTTGCTGCTGTGGGCAGGCTTACTCTGGTTGTGCAGAGTGTGGGCTTTTCATTGCAGCGGCTTCTCTTGTTGCAGAGCATGGGCTCCGGGATAAGCACAGGCTTAAGTACTTGCAGCACGTGGGCTTAGCAGTGTGGTGACAGGCTTAGCTGACCAGCAGCATGCAGGATCTTTCCAGACCAGGGATAGCACCTGTGTCCCCTGCATTAGTAGACAGATTCTTTACCGATGGACCATCAGGGTAGTCTGTCATTAGCCATCTTTTTTATACACATCGAGTATGTATGTCAATTCCAACCTCCCAATTCATCTCACCCCCTCACCTCACCTTGGTGTCCACATGTTTACTCTCTATGTCTGGGTCTCTGTTTCTGCCTTGTGAATAGCTGTACCATTTTCCTAGGTTCCACATATATGTGTTAATATACAATATTTGTTTGTCCCTTTCTGACTTACATTACTTTGTATGACAGACTCTAGGTCCATCCACATCTCTACAAGTGGCTCACTTTCTTTCCTTTTCATGACTGAGTAATATTCTATCATATATATTTACAACGTCTTATTTATCCATTCCTTAGCTGACAGGCATTTAGCTTGCTTCCACAACCTGGCTATTGTAAATAGTGCTGCAATAAACACTGGGGTACATGTGTTTTTTTAACTTTTTCTTTTCTCGGTATATGTGAAGTAGTGGGATTGCTTGGTCATATGGTAGATTTATTCCTAGTTTTTTAAGGAATCATCATAGTGCTCTCTGGCCTTCCCCCGGTGGTAAAGAATCTATCTGCAATGCAGGAGCTGCAGGAGATGGGGGTTCAATCCATGGGTTAGGAAGATCCCCTGGAGGAGGGATGGCAAGTGACTATACAGTATTCTTGCTGAAAGAATCCCATGGACAGAGAAGCCTGGCAAACTGAAGTCCATGGGGTCGCAAAGAGTTGGACATGATTGGGCAACTTCGCAGGCAAGCATACTGCTTTCGTAGTGGCTGCTTTAATTTACATTCCCACCAACAGTACAGGAGGGTTCCTTCTTCTCCACACCCTCTCTAGCATTTATTGTTTGTAGATTTTTTGGATGGTGGCCATTCTGATCAGTGTTAGGTGATACCTCACTGTAGTTTTGATTTGCATTTCTCTAATAATTAGTGATGTTGAGCATCTTTTTATGTGCCTCTTGGCCATTAATATGTCTTCTTTGGAGAAACATCTATTTAGATCTTCCACCCATTTTTTGATTTTTTTTTTAATTGAGGTTGTTATGCCCAAGTTGCGAAATCTCCCAATGACCACCAAAGAGCCGATATCTGATGCAAAAGCCAGAGAATTTTTTATTACCAAGCTCGAGTTGGGGCTCCCACTGATACCCACGAAGTGGCATAGGGAGCAGCCCTGGGTTTTGGATTACATTGCTTATATAGGGAGTATACATGGAAAAAAGGGATTTCTAGGTAGGGGAACGTCTGATGGGTTACTTTCTTTCGAAGGGTTGTGTGTTGGTTCTTGATTGGTCCTTATTATCTAGGTAGACCACAAGTTCCTGAGTGTTAAGTCAGGAGATTTTGGTCTGGGGTCCGATTGGCTCGTGGGCAGTGGGGTGAGGTCAGAGGATTTCCAAAGGCTCTTTTCTGGGAACCTTGAAAAATGGAGTTTTTGTTTTAGCAAAATGGAGCAGCTTAGGTTCTTCAAGGTGTATGAGCTGTTTGTGTATTTTGGAGATGAATCATTACTTTGCAAGTATTTTCTCCTTCTGAGGGTTGTCATTTTGTCGTTTATGGTTTCCTTTGCTGTGCAAAAGCTTTTAAGTTTCATTAAGTCTTATTTGTTTACTTTTATTTGCATTATTCTAAGGGGTAGGTAAAAAAAGATTTTGCTGTGATTTATATGAAAGAGTGCTCTTCCTATGCTTTTCTCCAAGAATTTTATAGTGTCTGGTCCTACATTTAGGTCTTTAGTCCATTCTGAGTTTATTTCTTGTAACTGATAGAGACTGAGTGACTTGGCTAAGAACTCATAAGGCAGAACTCATAAGTGGCAGAACCTAAAGACATAAATGTAAGACCGGACACTATAAAATTCTTTGGGGTTCAGGAGCCTGAAATGGGTCAGCAAGACCTCATTCCTGCTGGAGGCTCTGGGACAGAACCTGTTTAAGGGAAGGGACAGGCTTGGAGCACCGAGATAATCCAGATATGCTTCCTGTCTCAGCATCCTTAGTCACACTTGCAAAGTCTCTTTGTGACACCACGTAACATTTTGACAGGCTTTGGGGATTACGACATGGACATCTTTGGGGGCCACCATTTTGTCTGCCAGGGAGTGTAAGACCGAGAGAGCAGAATTTATGGAAACCTAGACACAGAGGGAGCTTGTCTCATGGCAGAAACAGAATGAGGTGCTGTGACCAGAGTGTCACAATTAGGGGGCGGGGACCTGCTTTGAGATTGGACCAGAGTCACAGGCCACACTGGGCCCTGCAGAAACCTGTCACCTTAGTGAGCTCAGGATGCTTGTAAAAAAATACCAGAGACTGGGTGACTTGAACCACAGATGTTTATTTCTCAGAGTCCTGGAGGCTGGGGAGGCAAGGTCAAGGTGTCAGCCAGTCTGGCTTCTGGGAGGCCTCTCCTTGGCTTTCAGATGATCATCTTGCTGTGTCCTCACGTGGTGAAGGCAAAACAAGACAAGAAAAGGAAAGATATAAACATCTGAATGCAGAGTTCCAAAAAATAGCAAGAAGAGATAAGAAAGTCTTCTTTAGCGATCAGTGTAAAGAAATAGAGGAAAACAACAGAATGGGAAAGACTACAGATCTCTTCAAGAAAGTTAGAGTTACCAAGGGAACATTTCATGCAAAGATGGGCTCGATAAAGGACAGAAATGGTATAGACCTAACAGAAGCAGAAGATATTAAGAAGAGGTGGCAAGAATACATAGAAGAACTGTACAAAAAAGATCTTCACAACCCAGATAATCATGATGATGTGATCACTAATCTAGAGCCAGACATCTTGGAATGTGAAGTCAAGTGGACCTTAGAAAGCATCACTATGAATGAAGCTAGTGGAGGTGATGGAATTCCAGTGGAGCTGTTTCAAATCCTGAAGGATGATGCTGTGAAAGTGCTGCATTCAATATGCCAGCAAATTTGGAAAACTCAGCAGTGGCCACAGGACTGGAAAAGGTCAGTTTTCATTCCAATCCCAAAGAAAGGCAATGCCAAAGAATGCTCAAGTGAAGTCACTGTTGTGTCCGACTCTTTGTGACCCCATGGACTGTAGCCCCCAGGCTCCTCTGTCCATGGGATTCTCCAGGCAAGAATACAGGAATGGGTTGCCATTTCCTTCTCCAGGGGATCTTCCCAACTCAGGGATCGAACCCAGGTCTCCCGCACTGCAGGCAGACACTTTAACCTCTGAGCCACCAGGGTTCACTCATCTCACATGCTAGTAAAGTAATGCTCAAAATTCTCGAAGCCAGGCTTCAGCAATACGTGAACCGTGAATTCCCTGATGTTCAAGCTGGATTTAGAAAAGGCAGAGGAAACAGAGATCAAATTGCCAACATCCTCTGGATCATGGAAAAAGCAAGAGAGTTCCAGAAAAACATCTATTTCTGCTTTATTGACTATGCCAAAGCCTTTGACTATGTGGATCACAATAAACTGGAAAATTCTGAAAGAGATGGGAATACCAGACCACTTAACCTGCCTCTTGAGAAATCTGTATGCAGGTCAGGAAGCCACAGTTAGAAGTGGACATGGAACAACAGACTGATTCCAAATAGGAAAAGGAGTACATCAAGGCTGTATATTGTTACCCTGCTTATTTAACTTCTATGCAGAGTACATCATGAGAAACGCTGGACTGAAAGAAACACAAGCTGGAATCAAGATTGCTGGGAGAAATATTAAGAACCTCAGATATGCAGATGACACCACTGTTATGGCAGAAAGTGAAGAGGAGCTGAAGGGCCTCTTGATGAAGGTAAAGAGGAGAGTGAAAAAGTTGGCTTAAAGCTCAGCATTCAGAAAACGAAGATCATGGCATCCGGTCCCATCACTTCATGGGAAATAGATGGGGAAACAGTGCTAGATTTTATTTTTCTGGGCTCCAAAATCACTGCAGATGGTGACTGCAGCCATGAAATTAAAAGACACTTACTCCTTGGAAGAAAAGTTATGACCAACCTAGATAGTATATTCAAAAGCAGAGACATTACTTTGCCGACTAAGGTCTGTCTAGTCAAGGCTATGGTTTTTCCTGTGGTCATGTATGGATGTGAGAGTTGGACTGTGAAGAAGGCTGAGCACTGAAGAATTGATGTTTTTGAACTGTGGTGTTGGAGAAGACTCTTGAGAGTCCCTTGGACTGCAGGGAGATCCAACCAATCCATTCTGAAGGAGATCGGCCCCGGGATTTCTTTGGAAGGAATGATGCTAAAGCTGAAACTCCAGTACTTTGGCCACCTCATGCGAAGAGTTGACTCATTGGAAAAGACTTTGATGCTGGGAAGGATTGGGGGTAGGAGAAGGGGATGACCGAGGATGAGATGGCTGGATGGCATCACTGACTCGATGGATGTGAATCTGAGTGAACTCGGGGAGTCGGTGATGGACAGGGAGGCCTGGCGTGCTGCCATTCATGGGGTCACAAAGAGTCGGACAGGACTGAGTGACTGAACTTAACTGACCTCTCTTGTCTCTTCCTATAGGCCTCTTGTCTCACCCAAACCAAACACCATCACCCCCACAGATTAGGGTTTCAATATATGAATCTGGGGGTGGGGATCTCTTCACAGCATCTGTAAACTGCTTCACAGGTATGGGTCTATGATTATCCTGGAACTCTTGAAAACATCTCTATTTGCCAAGAAAAGATCTCCTAAATGAACTTCCAAGGTTGTTTTTACCCTTCAAGCACTGTGGAATTCAAATGTACCAACTAAAAATCTTAATAATTTAGTCTGGTAAAATGGAGATAATATTAGTATCTGCAACACAGAGTTGATGGAAAGAAAGAAAAAACTCATATAACTCATTTATAACAATTTGGGGGCACATAAGAAGCAACATGTAAATATTAGCCGTTATTCTCTAACTATGAAAATAAAATCTTTTGGATCTGTAAGGATTTATACTATAGTAACTTGTTTCTGAGGGATTTTAAAAAATTGTTATTGGTGTAAGGTTGCTTCACACTATTGTGTTGCTTTCTGCTGAACAGCAAAGTGAGTCAGCTATATGTGTGCATGTATTGCCTTTTTCTGGATTTCCTTCCCTTTCTGGTCACCACAGGGCACTGAGCAGAGTTCCCTGAGCTGTGCAGTAGGTTCTCTTTGTGCTGGTTTAGTCGGTCATGGCCGACTGTTGTGACTCCACGGACTTTAGCCTGCCAGGCTCAGTCCATAGAATTCTCCAGGCAAGAATACTGGAGTGATCGCCATTTCCTTCTCCAGGGGATCTTTCTGACCCAGGGACTGAACTCTGGTCTCCTGCATTGCAGGCAGATTCTTTACTGACTGAGCTACCAGGGAAGCTCTGTGTTCATTAGTTACCTGTTTTATATATAATAGTATGTATGTATCAATCCCAACTTCCCAGTTCTTTCCCACCTCATCTTCCCCTCTTGGTTTCCATATGTTTGTTCTGTATTTCTGCTTTGTAATTAAGATACTCTATAACATTTTTGTATATTCCACATATATGTGTAAATATATAGGATTTGCTTTTCTCTTTCTAATTTACTGCACTCTGGGATTTTTTACATGAGAGATGAGTTTGAGTTGGGGCGGGTAGAGGATGAGGAACAAGAAAAGTGGTATCTAATCATGTCCCTGGTGAATCCAGCTCAAAGGGACAAGACAGACTGAGTGCATCGCAGAACAAATGAAGCACAATTTGAAAATCTCTGGGAATTCGGAGACATCTTGGGCTTCCCTTGATGAGGCTGAAAATTGTGGTGAGCAGAATGCTGGACCCAGGAAGTATTGTCAAAGGACAGGGGCCACTTATCCAAGCCAGACACCTAGGGCTGTCACACCGATGTGACAGAGAGTGGCACTCAAGCATGG
This sequence comes from Madoqua kirkii, assembly GCA_006408675.1. Classification (NCBI taxonomy): domain Eukaryota; kingdom Metazoa; phylum Chordata; class Mammalia; order Artiodactyla; family Bovidae; genus Madoqua; species Madoqua kirkii. Next base: position 48,205 of record SJYC01119565.1, read on the forward strand.
ACACGGGCCATTTGAGTCAAGATAAACTACTCCTCTGGGCTGCAGTACACTCTCAGTTGAAATCTGCTCAGTCACAGAGACATTGTTAGAACTTACTTCAGGATGACAACTTTTCTATACAGCCTGTAAGAAGCACCGTACTATGACTAGTAAGTGGGGCTTGTTGTGGTCTGGTTGCTATGTCAGGTCTGATTCTGCAGCCTCATGGACTGCAGCACACCAGGCTTCCAGTCCTTCACTATCTCCTGGAATTCACTCAAACTCATGTCCACTGAGTCAGTAAGGCCACTCAGCTATCTCATCCTCTGTTGCTCCCTTCTCTTCTTGCCCTCAGTCTTTCCCACCATCAGATGTCTAACGCTGATTGAATTTACACTGCTCTGGGTTGAGTTTCCCCACAGGAGACACTGGAACAAGGACTCGGGTATAAGTAGCTTATCTGGGAAGTGATTCCAGGGAGTGAAGTGAGGTGGGGAGAGCAATCAGCCGGTATAGCAGGAGGTAAAGAGCAGACTTCTGCTGAGGGACTGGCCCAGGCCCCCCTGGAACTCTTGGATGGCACAGAACCTCCCCAGGACTGTCCTCTCCCAGAGGGAGAAGGATCCAGGGTACGGACATTCTAGTTCCATCCATTGTTGCCTGAGGGTGCTTCAGGGAGAGAAGGCCAACATTCGGAGCAGGGGTGAATCTTCTGCCAGAGAAAAGCCTCCTGCTTTGAGGAAGAAGCTGTAAGCACCCACTGGACAGAAAGTACCCAGAGAATATGGCCCTGCTGTGTGGATCTCAAACTTAACACGCTCAGCATCTATGAAATACACTGAAACACACAGAGCATGACTCAGACCTCTCTCACCTACCCCAAGGTATCACTCCAACAATTTTCTCCTCTCTCCTCTGTCATCAGAGCTTCCCTCTGAATCTGATGTTTTTTCATCATTATAAAAACATGCCCTGCCATTTTCCCATCATGACTTCTCTTCTCCCTCTAGTTGATGCCTGATGCTGCTCTGTCCATTTACAGAAAGCTCATTGAAAAAAACAATTGTACTCTATGTTTATCCTTATTTTCCTTTACTTCTGGAAGGAAATGCTTCATCCAGCCAGGCATTGTGCATGATGTACTCTGCATAGAAGTTAAATAAGCAGGGTGACAATATACATCCTCGACGTACTCATCTCCCAAATTGGTACCAGTCTGTTGTTCCATGTGTGGTTCTAACTGCTGCGTCTTGACCTGCATACATATTTCTCAGGAGGCAGGTAAGGTGGTCTGGTATTCTCATCTCTTGAAAACTTTTCCACAGTTTATTGTGATCCACATAGTCAAAGGCTTTGGCATAGTTCATAAAGCAGTAGATGTTTTTCTGGAACTCTCTTGCTTTTTTGATGATCCAATGGATGTTGGCAATTTGATCTCTGGTTCCTCTGCCTTTTCTAAATCCAGCTTGAACATCTGGAAGTTCATGGGTCATATACTGTTGAAGACTGGCTTGGAGAAATTTGAGTATTACTTTACTAGTGTGTGAGATGAGTGTAACTGTGTGGTAGTTTGAACATTCTTTCGCATTGCCTTTCTTTGGGGTTGGAATGAAAACTGACCTTTTCCAGTCCTGTGGCCACTGCTGAGTTTTCCAAATTTGCTGGCATATTGAATGCAGCACTTTCACAGCATCATCTTTTAGGATTTGAAATAGCTCCACTGGAATTCCATCACCTCCACTAGCTTTGTTCCTAGTGATGCTTCCTAAGGCTCACTTGACTTCTCATTCCAGGATGTCTGGCTCTAGGTGAGTGATCACACCATCATGATTATCTGGGTCATGAAGATTATTTTTGTACAGTTCTTCTATGTATTCTTGCCACCTCTTCGTAATATCTTTTGCTTCTGTTAGGTCCATACCATTTCTGTCCTTTATTGTACCCATCTTTGCATGAAATATTCCCTTGGTATCTCTAATTTTCTTGAAGCTATCTCTAGTCTTTATCCTCCTATTTTCCTCCATTTCTTTGCATTGATCACTGAAGAAGGCTTTCTTACCTCTCCTTGCTATTCTTGGAAGTCTGCATTCAAATGGGTATATCTTTCCTTTCCTCCTTTGCCTTTAGATTCTCTTCTTTTCTCAGCTATTTGTAAGCACTCATCAGACAACTATTTTGTTTCTTTGCGTTTCTTTTTCATGGGAATGATCTTGATCCCTGCCTCCCGTACAATGTCACAAACCTCTGTCCACAGTTCTTCAGGCACTCTATCAGATCTAATGCCTTGAATCTATTTGTCACTTCCACTGTATAATCATAAGGGATTTGATTTAGGTCATACATGAATGGTCTAGAGGTTTTCCTTACTTTCTTCAATTTGAGCCTGACTTTGGCAATAAGAAGTTCATGATCTGAGCCACAGTCAGCCCTAACCTTGTTTTTTGCTGAATGTATAGAGCTTCTCCATCTTTGGCTGCAAAGAATATCATCAGTCTGATTTTGGTATTGACCATCTGGTGATGTCCATGTGTAGATTCTTCTCTTGTGTTGTTAGAAGAGAGTGTTTGCTATGACCAGTGCATTCTCTTGACAAAACTCTGTTAGCCTTTATCCTGCTCCATTTTCTACTTCAAGGCCAAATTTGCCTGTTAGTCCAGGTACTTCTTGACTTCCTACTTTTGCATTCCAGTCCCCTATGATGGAGAGGACATCTTTTTCAGGTTTTAGTTCTAGAAGGTTTTGTAGATCTTCATAGAACCATTTAACTTCAGCTTCTTCAGCATTACTGGTTGGGGCATAGATTTGGATTACTGTGATATTGAATGATTTGCCTTGGAAAAGAACAAAGATCACTCTGTTGTTTTGGAGATTTCATCCAAAAACCGCCCTCATGGCAGAAAGTGAAGAGGAACTAAAAAGCCTCTTGATGATAGTGAAAGAGGAGAGTGAAAAAGTTGGCCTAAAGCTCAACATTCAGAAAATGAAGACCATGGCATCTGGTCCCATCACTTCATAGGAAATAGATGGGGAAACAGTGGAAACAGTGTCAGACTTTATTTTTTGGGCTCCAAAGTCACTGCAGATGGTGACTGCAGCCATGAAATTAAAAGACGCTTACTCTTCAGAAGAAAAGTTATGACCAACCTAGATAGCATATTCAAAAGCAGAGACATTACTTTGCCAACAAAGGTCTGTCTAGTCAAGACTATGGTTTTTCCGTGGTTATGTATGGATGTGAGAGTTGGACTGTGAAGAAGGCTGAGCGCCGAAGGATTGATGCTTTTGAACTGTGGTGTTGGAGAAGACTCTTGAGAGTCCCTTGGACTACAAGGAGATCTAGTCAGTCCATTCTAAAGGAGATTGGTCCTGGGTGTTCTTTGGAAGAATGATGCTAAAGCTGAAACTCCAGTACTTTGGCCACCTCATGCAAAGAGCTGACTCACTGGAAAAGACTCTGATGCTGGGATGGATTGTGGGCAGGAAGAAAAGGGAACAACAGAGGATGAGATGGCTGGATGGCATCACCGATTTGATGGATGTGAATTTGAGTGAACTCCAGGAGATGGTGATGTACAGGGAGGCCTGGTGTGCTGCAATTCATGGGGACACAAAGAGTTGGACAGGACTGAGTGCCTGAACTGAACTGAACTGCATTTTGGATGCTTTTGTTGATTATGATGGCTACTCCCTTTCTTCTAAGGGATTCTTGCCCACAGTAGTAGATATAATTGTCATCTGAGTTAAACTCACCCATTCCAGTTTATTTTAGTTCAATGAATCTTAAAATGTTGATGTTCACCCTTGCCATCTCCTGTTTGATCACTTCCAATTTACCTGGATTCATGGACCTAACATTCCAGGTTCCTATTCAGTATTTTTCTTTACTTCCATCACCAGTCACATCCACAACTGGGCATCGTTTTCACTTTGGCTCCATCTCTTCATTGTTTCTGGAGTTATTTGTCTACTCTTCTCCAGTAGCATACTGGGCACCTATCAACCTGGGGCATTCATCTTTCAGTGTCATATCTTTTTGCCTTTTCATGCTCTAGTGGACACATCTAATTTCTTGACGCTCTAAGCGTTGTGGCTTTTGTATTCTCTAGTCATTAAAATGTACTAAGTAGATTGCTTTTTGCCTGGAGTAGCAATAAACCCTTACTCGATTACTTTAAATGGCAGGATTTATCAATATTCCCCAGAATAAGAACTCCAGAGGCAGAGCAGCTCTGGGTGTGATCTGCTAAGGGCTCTGCCTCCTCTGTGTTGGCTCTTCCCCCTGACCTACTCCCGCCCCCACCTCCCCACCACCGCCCCAGTGTCTTCACTGAGCCACCTGCTTATGTAGGAGAACCAGAGCCCTGCACTGGGTCTACACCAACCAGAGTCCCTTCCTTGGGGCTTGGAAGAGACCGACTCCTTTGAAGTCTTTGAACTTGAACTTAAAGCTGGGAACTCCAGGAAAATTGAGCTCTCATTAACAAAGAAGAAGGGAGTAAGTGTTGGGTAAACAATGATCCTAGTTAAGTTACCCCAGCAGTAGATCCTATAGCACTGTATAAGTTAGGAGAAGGAATCAGGAAACACTGGGGAAAAAGGGAAGTGAGAGAAAGAAGGGGAGGTCGCTAATAAAGGGCACATTGTAGGTCAAGTTACAAGAATGGGCGGTGAAGTTCACCTGGCTAGGGATGCTGGGGTGGATTTGGTTACTTCTCAGAGTTACCCACCAGGTTGTGCTGGGGGTTCCTCCAAGGGGTGCTCACCCCCACCTCCACCCCCCACTTCCAGCCTATGCTGGGGGAGGCCCTCTAGCTGGGAGTTGTGGATGCTTCCAGTAGAACCGGTGCCCACCGGATATGGGAGGGGCGCTGACAGCATCTGCTCCAGTGCAGGGCAGGCTGTGCCGCTAACACTAGCTGTTTAAATTTGTAATTTCATTCTTAGACTTTTGGAACCACAGGGCCAGACCCCAGTCTAATCTAAAATAAATGTAATCTTCATCAAACCATGTGCCTTATAAACAGGAACAGTTGTTCCTACTGAGCCGCAGAGATTTTTGGAAGGAATTCCGTGTTCCTGATTACCCTTGAGACTCAGATGTCAACTTGGAGAACAAGTGGTGGCAGGGGTGGGCCTGTAGGGAGGCCCACATCAGATGCTTTTCCATTTTTAATTCTTTTGTATAATGCTGTATATATATATTTTTAACAAGGCATAATGTTTTCAAACGAAATATCTTTTTAAACAGGAATGACAAGTAGCTATAAGAACTTTTTCAAAGACTCAGTTTTTAAAAATTCAGACGATACTTTTAGAGCAGTTTAAGGTTCACAGCAAATTTTAGGGGAAGGTAGAGATTTCCTGTATACCTCTGACCCCACACAAACATAACCTCTCCCATTATCAATTTCTGCCCCCTCCCACCCCAACCTGCCACTCTGGGGCAGAGTGGGGGGGGGGC
>SJYC01119566.1:0-19951 GCA_006408675.1 Madoqua kirkii
CCCCCCCCCCCCCCAGCCGGCCACCCTGGGGCAGAGTGGGGGGGGGGGCGAGGGGGGGGGTGGTACCCTATAGTCACCCCAAGTCCATAGTTTACCTTACCACTCACTCTTCGTGTTATACATTCTATGGGTTTGGACCATGATGTATTCATTATGGTACCCAAAGTATTTTTACTGCTCTGTTCATCTCTTTATCCTCAACCAATCTCTGGCAACCACCAATCTTTTCACTATTTCCATAGTTTTGCCTTTTCCAGAACACTATACAGTTGAAATCATGCAATATATATCCTTTAAAAATTTCTTTCACTTAGTAGTATGCATTTATGGTTTTTCCATGGCCTTTCATGGTTTGATAGCTCATTTCTTTTTATTCCTGAATAATGTTCCATTGTATGGATGAACCACAGTTTGTTTATCCATTAACCTCCTGAAGGACATCTTGATTGTTTCCAGTTTTTAACAAGTATGCATTAAGCTACTATAAATATCCACGTGCAGGATCTAATTTCAACTCCTTTGGGTAAATACTAAGGAGCATAATTGTTTCAGAGTATACTTATTCTTGTAAGAAACTGTACAAATGTCTTCAAGAATTGCCGGGGGCCAGCGTGAGGAACTCCACCCATGGCAAAGGTCATGAGGAAGGAGGCTTCAGCATATGCAAAGGCATGATCAAGCCTCAGGAAACCCCCTGCTCCCGAGCATCTACCCCCAAACCAGAGTCTGTTTTGTGCTCTCACCTACACCTTTGACTTTCCAGGAGTGGAAAGTCTCCATTTCTCTCCGAGGAGTAAACGTGCAGCTCCAAGGCAATAAAAATTCCTGGGCGTGACAAGACTGTTTCAACTGAAGGTTATCTAGCCCTCCTGTATAGGTTCGTCAGGCCGAATGTGATAGTTCATAGCCTCCCAACCGTGACAGGCCTGAGATGTTTTAGACTCACTAAAGGCAAATTCCTGTGGGAAGTTAGAGATTATTAGTATAGTGTGTTGGTTGGGAATTATATTGGTGAAGGGTTTTTTCATTTGTTGTGTCAATGATTGCTGCTAATTCCCTGCCCTAGGTGGGACAAGGGCTCTCAGGTTAAACCTCTCTGCTGACACATGATTGTTTACTACCTCTCAACCATAAACAGCACAGAGAGTTTTGGAGTTTTGAGAGTCTTAATTAGCATAGGGCTTTTTCTTCTTGTTGAGTCAATGATTGCCACCAGGCCTCCATATCCTTCGGCATCTGGGAATACATTAATCAATGTATTTGGAATATAGAAAAGGAACTATAGTAGTTTTTAAGGTTAGCAATACTAGACTTTTTGAGTTAATGAATTTTCTCTTTTGTTATAGATCACCATACTTTGTTATAAATCACTGTGTCCTTGCTATGTGAAAATGTAACTTTATCACTATCTTAAGACTAAGTAGATCTTAAGGGGAACATTGGTGAAAGGATTTTCATCTGCTGGACTGATGTTTGCTGCTAAATCTCCATATTCCCTGCCCTTATAATGAATATAACTAGTATATAGGAGAAATAAAAATTAACCTTTAAGATTAATCATGTTAACCTTGGGTTAAATAAATTCCTTTCTTGATTATAACTCACTACACCCTCATCCTATAGGAATGCAACTTTATTTGGAGGGTGGTGCCTGGTATAAGAAAAAACACCCATGGAAAAAATAAGGTTTTTGGTTATCAGAAAGAAAGGGTCATAAATGTCAGCAAGCTTCACGGCCCCAAGATGTAAAAACCCTAAGACCTTTTTTATGTGAAGCACCTGATTTTGATAAGGTCAGGACTGCTGACCCCCGCATGACTCTGTATTCATCCCTATGTGTAACAAAAGATGTATAAGCAAACCCCAAAATAAAGAAATCGGATCAGTTTCCGGAAAGACTGATTCCCTCATGTTGTTCTTTTCTGCTCCCCGTTTTTCTGGATGAATTCCCATCTGGACCGTGGGTGCTCGCCACGGTTTGCAAGCCCACGCGAGAAGGAGCCCAAGGAGGGGCACCTTCCGATATTCAAGTGGCACCGGTGGCCCAATGTAGATGGTGCAAATTCCTTGTCCTGGAATTTTATTAGTATCCCACGTAAGCCAAGTTATCCAGCCCCTTTTTCTCTCCTACTGCTTTCTGGCCAAATTCCTGTCTGGTGCATGGGGACCCACCAAGCCTACTAATTTTGCCTGGGCTTCTAAGATTGGACTAGGGGAGGTGGCGCCTCAGTGCCTCCTCTCCTTTGGGAGAATGGGAAAACATCTGTGGCCTACGTAGGTCATGATTGGTATTCCATGTAAACCAAGTTATTTACTTCTTCTTCTCTGCTAATTTTCTAATCCCTCTCTATCTGTAATTAATTTTTTCCAAGGACGCTGACTCCGTCCCCACCTTCGAATCACCCTGGATCCAGGGGGGCTGGACCCCGGCAAAGAATGGCTTTTCCAGTTTTCACCTTCCAGCTATGAATGAGAACTCCTGTTGCTCCATATCCTCACCAGCATTTGGTGTTGTCAGTATTCTGGATTTTGCTATTTTAATAACTGTATAGTAGTAGCTCATAGTTTTAACATGCATTTCCATGATAACATATGATACGGAGCATCTTTTCATATGCTAACTTGTCATCTATATATCTTCTTTGGTGAGGAGTCTGTTAAGGTTTATGGGCCCAGTTTTAAAATTAGGCTGTTTGCTTCTTACTGTTGAGGCTTTAGAGTTGTTTGCATATTTTGGGTGACAGTTGGGTTTTGCAAATATTTTCTCCCAGTCTGTAGCTTGTGTTTCTGTTCTCTTGACAAATGTTTCACAGAGCAAATCTTTTAGTTGTAATGAAGTCTAACTTCCCAATTACTTATTTGCTGCTATCTGAAAAGTCATTTTCATACCCAAGGTCATCTAGATTTTTCTTATATAATCTTATAGAAGTTTTATAGCTTTGCATTTCACATTTAGGTCTTCTATGATCTGATTTGAAATAATTTTTGTGAAGGGGTAAAGTCTGTTTCTAATTTCACTTTTTTATGTTTATTGTTTACATGCGGAGTCCAGTTGTTCCAAAACTATTTGTTGAAAGAGTATCTTTACTGTATATTGCCTTTGCTCTCCTGTCAAAGATTCAGTTCAGTCGCTCAGTCATGTCTGACTCTTTGCAACCCCATGGACTGCAGTACACCAGGTTTTTCCTGTCCATTACCAACTCCCGGAGCCCACCCAACACATGTCCATTGAGTTGGCGATACCATCCTACCATCTCATCCTCTGTTATTGCCTTTTCCTCCTGCCTTCAATCTTTCCTAGCATCAGGGTCTTTTCAAATGAGTCAGTTCTTCACATCAGGTGGTCAGAGTATTGGAGTTTCAGCTTCAGCATCAGTCCTTCCAATGAATATTTAGGACTGATTTCCTTTAGGATGGACTGGTTGCAGTCCAAGGGACTCTCAAGTGTCTTCTCCAACACCACAGTTCAAAAGCATCAGTTCTTTGGTGCTCAGCTTTCTTTATAGTCCAACTCTCATACCCATACCTGAGTACTGGAAAAACCATAGCTTTGACTAGTTGGACCTCTGTCGGCAAAGTAGTCTTTGTTTTCTAGCATGCTGTCTAAGTTGGCCAAAGCTTTTCTTCCAAGCAGCGTCTTTTAATTTCATGGTTGCAGTCACCATCTGCAATGATTTTGGAGCCCCCCCAAATAAAGTCTGTCACTGTTTCCATTGTTCCTCCATCTATTTGCCTTGAGGTGTCAAAGATTACTCGACTATATTTATATGGGTCTATTTCTGAGCTCTCTATTCTGTTTCATTGATCTAGCTGTCTGTTCTTTCATCAATACCACACTGTCTTGATCACTGTAGCTTTAAAATAAGACGTGAAGATGGTTTGGTTTGATACTCCAACATCTTTGTCTTTCTTTCTTATTTTCCTTTGGGTCATGATTCACCTTTTTAAATTTTCTCCTTTCCACAGTATTTTGTCTTTCAGTATTATATTGGTTATTCTGAATGTTTTGCCTCTCCATGTAAATTTTGTAACCAATTTGTCAATATTCACAAAATAACAAGCTGGGATTTTGACCAAGATTGCACTGATTCTATAGATGAAATTGGAAAGAACTGATATCTTAATAATATTGTCTTCTTATCCATGAACTTGAAATATCTTTCCATTTATTCAGTTTTCCTTTGATTTTGTTCATCAGAGTTTTATAATTTTTCTCATATATCTCATGTACCTATTTTGTTAGATTTATACCAAAGTATTTCATTTTGGGGGGTCTTAGTGTAATACTGCTGTGTTTTTAATTTCCAATTCCACCTGTTTGTTGCTGGTATATAGGAAAGTGATTGGTTTTGCATATTAATCTTGTATTCTTCAACCTGACTTATCATTTATTGGTTCCTATAGGGTTTTGTTGACTCTTTTGGATTTTTACACTGTCAGTCATATCATCTTCAAAGAAAAAAGAGTTTCATTTTTCATGTTTATATATGTGTATTATATATATATTCTTTATATACACACACACATTTATATACCGTTTTATGTCTTATTGCATTGGTTAGAATTTTCAGTATAATGTTGGAGTGGTAAGAGGGAGCATCCTTATTTTGTACCTGATCTTAGTGGGAAAACTTAAGAGTTTTTCCACCAGGAAGTATATTTTTGAACTGGTTATTAGCTATAGATTTTTTAATAGATATTCTTTATCAAGCAGAGGAAGTTTCTCTTTCACATTTTTCTCAACTAGAAAAGCTCAAATGGAATCTCCTCTGGAGAGGGCTTAAATAACTGTGAAATAAGGAGATTCATTTCAGTGTTGTGATGGGTTGAATTGTGTCACCCCCACGTTTATAGATTGGTGTCCTAACCCCAGCACCTCAGAATGTAACCTTATTTGGAAATACAGTTGTTGTGGTTTGACTTGTTAGGGTAAGATGAGGTCATCTTGGAGCAGGTGAGCCCCTACTCCAATAGAACTGTGTTTTTATAAAAATAAGTGGTGAAAGGAGAGACCCACAGCAAGAAGGCCACATAAACATGAAGACAAAGGTGCAGGAGATAAGCCTGCATCTGGCAACCAAGCAATGCCAGAGACGTGCCGGCAGCCAGGAGGCAGGCTGGGAGCAAGCTCTCCCTCAGAAAGAACCACCCCTACTCAGACCTTGAACTTCTATCCTGCAGAACTGTGAGATCATGCACTTTCAATAATTTTCTTCAGTAATTTTCTTTTGTGAAGCTGTGAAGCCCTCCCTTGCTGTGACTGAAGACCAGTTATGACCTGTTTGTTTAGTGAGGCTGGTTAGACCAGTGTTAGAGAAGGCGTGTGAACCTCAGAGGGGAGATTAGGGCACCTTGCCAGGAAATTTGGGATACCAGGGCTGGGGGAGAAAATGAATTACAGTTCTGTGATTCAGCTCAATTTCTGTTTTAAAAGGAGTCTTTGGGACTTCCTGGTGGTACACTGGTTAAGAATCTGTTTTTCAACATAGGGAACTCGGCTTGATCCCTGGTGAGGGACTGAGACCCCCCACACGCCATCAGCAACTAAGCCTAGTACGCTCTGGAGCCTGAGCCCCCAACTAGAGACCCTGAAAGCCACTACTAAGACCTGACACAACCAAATAATAAATATTTAAAAGAAGAGACTTTTAAAAAAAGGAATCCTTCAATGGCTTCTCAAAAATTATTCAGTGCCCCCATTCAATAAGTGTTTCTGCAAAATTTCATGTGTATATCAAGTGAGACTCTGAGGGGAGAATGTATTGTTTTCAGCAGAGGTTCAATGCAAAATAGAAAAAGTGACATTGACAATGATTTGAACATCTCTTTGTCAGGTAGTATTGGGTTTTTGAAATGGTGTTCAAGAGACTGTATTGGGGCTTCCCAGGTGGCACTAGTGGTAAAGAATCTACCTGCCAATGCAGATGTATGAGATGTGGGTTCAATCCCTGGGTTTGGAAGATCTCCTGGAGGAGGGCATGGCAACCCACTTCAGTATTCTTCCTGGAGAATCTCATGGACAGAGGAGCCTGGAGAGCTACAGTCCATAGGGTTGCAAAGAGTTGGACACGACTGAACGACTCAGCACGCATGCATTGTTTATGTTTATGATATTGAAATACTCTGCACCAAGCAATGCTTTGCATTCCTTGCTCATAATGCAGTAAAGGCACCCAGGTGGTTATTATTGTTTCTACTTTCAGATGATAAATCAGAGGCTTAGAAAGGCTAAGTAATTTACCTGAGTTCATGAAGCACATAGAGGGTCAGGACTCGTATCTACCTCTGTCTTGCTTTGAAGTAGTGTTCTTCTTAATCTCAGTCTTCTGCCTCTTATTTGATAGTAGTCTTTTTTTGTTGTTGTTTTTTCCTGGCTGCACCCTATGGCATGTGGGATCTTAGTTCCCCCACCAGGGACTGAACCCTCACCCCCTGCACTGGAAGCGCAGAGGACAGCCAGGGGAGTCCCTTGAAGTCGTCTTCTGTTTGAGTTTCATTGAAACCAGCTGTAAGTGCCAACTAGGTAGGAGTCATTTTTACATGGTAAGGGACTATAAACAAAATCATCTGATTGGCAAATCTCGCCTCCCTGCCCTACTCCATAAGCGTTAGAGAGGGAGAGAGGGTGTTAATACTGGTACACTGGGCTCCAGAGTGGTAACTGGGTTTACTTGGGGCCATCTGGTCCTCTTCCTCAAGTTTCCCTCTGTCTTCCTCACCTCTCCCACATCATAGCCCTTCAACCTCCCTCCAGCCTTCCTCTTGGCCCCTTGGGCCTCATTCCTGGGTGGTGAACACATGCAAGCTGGTTTCTGTCTCAAGGAGTTGGCTTTCCTTCTGCTTGGAATGCTTCTCTCGACCTTCACAAGCCTCCTTTCTCACTGCTAAGTGTGTCTGTGCTCAGTCACGTCTGACTCTTTGTGGCCCCATGGACTGTAGCCCGCCAGGACAACACTGGGAGAATACTGGAGTGGGTTGTCATTTCCTACTCCAGGGGATCTTCCCAACCCAGGGACTGACCCTGTGTCTCTTACATCTCCTGCTCTGGCAGGTGGGTTCTTTACCACTAGTGCCTCCTGGGAAACCTGCCACTGCTGAGACTTCAATTCAAATATTCCCTCCACAAGAGCCGCCACGGTGGCTGTCCAGGGCTCTGCATCCCCATCCTTCACTCACCCATTTCCATCACAGCCCCCTTCATCTCCTCCCCAGCAGCTGGCATGTTTCTTCTTCTGTGGGTCCACTGTCTGAGTTCCTCCACCAATGACAAGCTTGCATGACTGGTAGCAGTTTCTCAAAACACACATGTTGCTTAGCGGGCTGCCTTTTAGAAATGGCAGCTATGCAAATAACTCTCCTGTCTGGAAGAACAAAGGTGCTTTTGTATGGAGCATAGGGATCCGGGCCCTTCTGCCTCTCCATCCTCACTAACCATCCAGCTCCTGCCAGCTCTGGTCCTTCTTTTAGTCCCTCCTGGTGGAACTCCCCTTCCTCTTTCATTATCACGCCTTTCCTGCTTGTCCTGGGCTGGCGACTCCACTGGATTTTTTCATTTCTCTAAGCCACACCTTCATCGTGTCTGGCATTTCTGTGATGCCAGCACCCACCACACTTGGGAATCTTTATCTGGCTAACTGTACCTAGATGCTACCTGGGGCATTGTACTTGCCCAGTGAATGAACGACACAAGCATGCAGATCTCTCAACATACCTGCTTCACTCCACACTCTCTTGGATTTTTACATCTTTGCCTTTATCCTAAAAATATAACAGTTCTACACTCTAGGCATCAGCGCCGGATTTATCACCACCTCCTGATTCATCTTCAATTTCTAGACGTTACGAGATCCTGCTGCCCACAGCATTAGTGCTAAGCTAAAAACCTGCAGCCTCTTATTAGCTCTCAACATCTAATGAGTCACCACAGGCGGTACTTGTTTAAAACTGTCTTGCTTTTTTCCCAGTGCCTGCTGCCAGGTATCTGCTCTCTTGTCCCTTTAACAGAAAGTCTCCTTATTGCCATCATCATGGTCAAAACTGGTGACTACACCTGCTGTCGGATTTTAGTGGTGCTCATGGAGTGCAATCAGCTGTTGCTTGAGCTGTCTCATTTCAGCATTAGAATACTGGTAGATCACATCCTGCCTGGCACAGGGAAGCAGATATACTGTCCCAGAAGCAAGCTAGATGTCCTGAGTATCTCTGAATTAGTCTGATGCTGAAGTCAAGATTATGGGCGTTCATGTACCCCCTGACCGCTGCCAGCTGTACACCAGATGATCGTGGAGGATGGGTGTGAAATAGTGGAAACTTTGACTTCTCACTTTCTTATTTGTAGTCAGGGCTTCTAATTCTTTAAGGATGTTTGCATATCCAGAGACCATCCATCACTGTTCCTGTGGAGAAGCCGTGTATTAGCCCTGGACCAGGACTGCATGTGTCAGATCTCAGCTCCTACATGCTTGCTATCAGGGCTTCCCTGGTAGCTCAGTTGGTAAAGAATCTGCCTGTACTTCTGGAGACTCTAGTTCGATTCCTGAGTTGGGAAGATGCACTGGACAAGGGAGAAGGGATAGGCCACCTACTCCAGTATTCTGGGGCTTCCCTTGTGGCTCAGCTGGTAAAGAAACTGCCTGCAATTCGGGAGACCTGGGTTGGATCCCTGGACTGGGGGAAATCCCCTGGAGAAGGGAAAGGCTTACCCACTCCAGTATTCTGGCCTAGAGAATTCCATGGACTTGCAGAGTCGGACATGACTGAGTGACTTTCACTTTCACATGCTTGTTACCTGACCCAGGGTAAGGGTCAGTTTCCTTGCTTGACAATTTGGAGGACTCCTGAACGTGCGATGTGTTTCCCATGTACGATGGACTACATCCTCCTCCTCTTCTTGCTCAGCATTCCATTCTGGTTGCTACTCAGTCAACAAAAGCAGAGAAACATTATCTGGTAGATCTCGTGTGTGTGTGTGTGTGTGTGTGTGTGTGTGAAAACAGATTACATTTTAATTACTACCAACATCACACTTGCATTTGGCCTAGGACAAATCACATTTGGTGGAGGAAGAAATGATGAAAGAATCTCATCACATTTTAAAGCTATTTAAAAAGTCATTATAATAAATTGTTCTGCCATAATTCATATTCCTGATCTATTTCTGCTTACCTGTCCCCCTTCCTTAGCATGCTGTTTTGGCAGATCGCAGTCAACAGGTGGTTTATTGCAGCTGCTCACAGGTCTGTACGGTGAGCTAAAGGAAATTTCTGAATAGTTTTTCTTTTTAAGAAAACTACAGAAGTAACACCTGTTAGCTGTAACTATTGTAATTATTGTATTTAAAGAATACAAAAGAGAAAATAAAAATTGTAGCCCAAACCAAGCAATTAAAAATAAACCTTTTCCATTCCAACCCCGTGCCTGCATGTTAAGTCATTTGGTTGTGTCTGACTGTGACCCCAAGGACTATAGTCCACCAGGTTCGTCTGTCCATGGGATTCTCCAGGCAGGAAAACCGGAGTGGGTTGCTATGCTCTTCTCCAGGGGATCTTCCTGACCCAGGGACTGAACCTGAGTCTCTTATGTCTCCTGCATTGGCAGGCAGGTTCTTTACCAATAGTGCCGTCTGGGAAGCTCAATTCCAATCCCAACTCCAAGGAATTACCATGGATAGCATTTGGAAGTGTACTGGAGTATATCCTTGTATATATCTCTGTTTGTCTATGTGCTTGTCCCTAAAAACCAACAAGTCCCATTTCATCTGTGACTCAGGGCCCAATTCAAATGGCATCTAATGTCCTTGATTGTTCAGATAATTACTTCTGTAAGTAAACCTGAGTTCCCTGAAGTCTTTATATTTTAAAAATATTATTTCTAACTTTATATTTAGTGTTTTATTTACACACCAATCTTCCCTGTTATACACAAACTTCTTGAGGATAATGTATGAGTCAAGACTCATCCTGTTGGAAGAGATACAAACACAGCTTAAGCAAAACAAGACAAGTATTACCTCAGGACTCCGACCCCAGAAGGCTTCAGGAGTGGCAGTCCAGGGACTCCACCTCCTTCTCTCCTGAGCTCTGCTTTTCTCAGCAAGGCCTCTTCCTTCTCATAGGCTTTTGTTCACGTCCTTTTCACTGAAAAATTCTTTTTGAAAGAGCATCTCTTTTTTGAAAAATCTGGCAAAACAGTCCCAAACAAGACTCTTAACTGGTCTATCATCAGTGGCTGATCTGTCCTGAGACTCACACAGAGTAGAGGACAAGAACGTGCTGACAGAAGGCCTGGGTCATGGTTACACACTCGTGCCTGAGCACGTGCTGGAGGAAGCAGACACGGATGCCAGGGATCCAGAGATGCGCTGGTGAGGGGTCCTCATCTGACTTTGGGTCGTCTATGACCTGCCTCTTGAGAAATCTGTACGCAGGTCAGGAAGCAACAGTTAGAAGTGGACATGGAACAACAGACTGGTTCCAAATAGGAAAAGGAGTACGTCAAGGGGGTATATTGTTACCCTGCTTATTTAACTTCTATGCAGAGTACATCATGAGAAATGCTGGACTGGAAGAAACACAAGCTGGAATCAAGATTTCCGGGAGAAATATCAATAACCTCAGATATACAGATGACACCACTCTTATGGCAGAAAGTGAAGAGGAGCTGAAGGGCCTCTTGATGAAGGTGAAAGAGGAGAGTGAAAAAGTTGGCTTAAAGCTCAGCATTCAGAAAACGAAGATCTTGGCATCCGGTCCCATCACTTCATGGGAAATAGATGGGGAAACAGTGGAAACAGTGTCAGACTTTATTTTTTGGGGCTCCAAAATCACTGCAGATGGTGACTGCAGCCATGAAATTAAAAGAAGCTTACTCCTTGGAAAAGTTATGAGCAACCTATATATTATATTCAAAAGCAGAGACATTACTTTGTCGACTAAGGTCCATCTAGTCAAGGCTATGGTTTTTCCTGTGGTCATGTATGGATGTGAGAGTTGGACTGTGAAGAAGGCTGAGCACTGAAGAATTGATGCTTTTGAACTGTGGTGTTGGAGAAGACTCTTGAGAGTCCCTTGGACTGCAAAGAGATCCAACCAGTCCATTCTGAAGGAGCTCAATCCTGGGATTTCTCTGGAAGGAATGATGCTAAAGCTGAAACTTCAGTACTTTGGCCACCTCATGCGAAGAGTTGACTCATTGGAAAAGACTCTGATGCTGGGAGGGATTGGGGGCAGGAGAAGGGGACGACCGAGGATGAGATGGCTGGATAGCATCACGGACTCGAAGGATGTGAGCCTGAGTGAACTCCGAGAGATGGTGATGAATAGGGAGGCCTGGTGTGCTGCGATTCATGGGATCGCAAAGAGTCAGACAGGACTGAGCAACTGAACTGAACTGATTGAACTGACGGTTGCTTAGTACTCAGGAAATATTTGCTGAGTGAAATGACCACATTCATTAATTACTTTCTACTCAGCAGCAGGTGAAGAAGGTACAGTGATCTTTCTTCAGGTATAGAAGAGAGGTATAGAACTCTTTGAGGCCTATTAACAGAATTAATAAGACCAAATTTGCTGTTTAGAGTTGTTTCTTTAAGAGAGTTCCATGAAGGACTTCTCTGCCTTCCAATGCAAGGAGTGCTGGTTCTGTCCCTGGTTGGGGCACTAAGATCCCACATGCCTCGCAGGCCAAAAACCAAAAGATAAAACAGAAGCAATATTGTAACAAATTCAATAAAGACTTTTAAAAAATGGTTCACATAAATAAAAATTCCATGTAACTGATTTCTTCTAGAAGGAAAAGAAAGTTCAAGGGGAAGGGATGCCTGTCTTTCGTAGCAAAAAGTGGAGAGAGAAAGGTACTTATCTGAGATTGCTTCCCTGTGCCTTCCTGCCTCACTGTTCTCTGGCTCTGCACCAAGATGGCACTGACAGCTCCTCCCCACTCTGGTTTCCCACTGGCGTAGATTACGGGCAGCCCCTGTGGAAAATCAGGGGCAGGAAGTGGGCAGGGTAGGGTGTGGGCTCCTCTCACCTCTGCATTGCCAGGTCATTCTGGACTGGTTGCAAGGCTCTTCAAAAAGCCAGAGTGTTTCATAGGTTTGGATAATGGGTCTTTCCATCTGCTGTTTCAGTCCCAAGGATGACAGTGGTTGCCAATACTGTGTGTCGATGATTTTACTAAACCCTTTTCACACCTTTATAAACACAGCTGATCCTTGAATAACACAATTGAGCTGCCTGGGTCCATTTACATACAGATTGTTTTCAGTACTAAATACTACAATCTATACCGTCTGCGGTGGGTTGACTCCAAGGATACCAGGGAACCGAGGATAGTAAGTTATACTCAGATTTTGACTTATGTGGAGGGTGGCACCCCCAGCTCCTATGATGAGGGGGTCAACTGTACTGTACTCCCGTAACTCTCCTTAAATTTTCAGGTAGGTTCCATACATGTGCATTTAATATACGATATTGTTTTCTTCTTTCTGACTTACTTCACCCTGTATGACATGGCCTAGATTCAACTATATCACTACAATGGACTCCATTTCATTCCTTATGCCCGAGTAATATTCCATTGTGTATATGTACCACTTCTTTATCCATTCATCTAGATGGACATCTAGGTTGCTTCTATTTTCTGGGCTGTTGCAAACAGTGCTTATATCAACATCAGGGTACACGTGGAATCTAGAAGATGGTACTGATGAACCTACTTGTGGGGCAGGGATAGAGACACAGGCCACAGAGAATGGGCTTGTGGACACCGGGTGGGAAGAAGAAGGTGGGGTGAACTGAGAGGGTAGCTGTGACATTTATACACTATCACTGTACAATAGCTAGCTAGGGGGAAGCTGCTGTGCAGCACAGAGAGCTCAGCTCAGTGCTCGGTGATGACATAGATGGGTGGAATGAAAGAGTGAGAGGGAGGTGCAAGACACGGGGAATATATTATACATATGGCTGATCCATGTACAGCAGATTTGTTGTACAGCAGAAACTAACACAACATTGTAAGGCAATTATATTCCAATTAAAAAAAAACTGTCAGTGTTCTCTGCATTCCTGTCGGTACTTGCCCAATGAATATGGAAAACAAACAAACAAAAAATCAAAGCCTATATTCTGATAAACTTAAGGTGTTTATTGTAGAGGGTGGAGTGGGGAGGAAGACAAGTTGGCTTCTTGAGAGCTGCATCTTTGGAACCCCGAGTCTTCATACACTGTAACATGTGCCTCATTAAAACTGCCTTTCATGGTCTCTTTTTCTGAAATCTATTGGTACAAAAAACATTTGTTTTAAGAAATAACATTATTCCAGGCTCAATAGCCAGTGGTATTTATGAATTTTAATATTTTGAAAGCTAGAATTTTACTTCTAGAGACAGAGAAAGCATAAATCCATTGGTTCTTTTAACTAATGATATAAGAAAAGAGGAGGCAGGGAAAATGTTTCATTGATCACCATTGCATTGAAATTGTTTTTATGAACCTATTTTCAAGGAACTAGCGAACAAGTCCATTTTCGTGGGGCTCGAATGAGAAAAGATGCCAGGAGTTTTAAAAAAAGAAAAGTGTTTCTCTCCTTTCAAGTAAAGCAAATTAATATTAAGAGATTTCAAATGACTGACTTCAAGCATTGTGACCAGGTACGTAGTTT
The DNA here is from genome assembly GCA_006408675.1 of Madoqua kirkii. Classification (NCBI taxonomy): domain Eukaryota; kingdom Metazoa; phylum Chordata; class Mammalia; order Artiodactyla; family Bovidae; genus Madoqua; species Madoqua kirkii. The sequence continues at coordinate 13,660 of SJYC01119566.1, forward strand.
CATCACGTTCTTTGGTTTTAAAGTGAGTTACTTCTGCAGCGAAGGTAAGGATGTATTATTCTCCTTCACCATGACATTTACTCCCAGGCTGTTTATGCCAATGTGGCTGCTGAGAAAGTCAGTGCTTTTTCTTGTTCTTTCTTTTTTCATTCTCTTTCCATTTTAAAGGCATACATGTGAGTCATCTGACCCAGGTTGCACACGAATTATACAGCATATGGTTGCGGTAAAGAACGTCGTCTTTTGTTCAACAGTTTTTTTATTTCTTTCCAGTCTTTTGCTTCTCTGGTCCTCAAATAAGGCTAATTACAAAGCGAAAAAAAAAAAAAAAAGTGGGACTGTTGGAGAGGGAGGCTTTAAAACCATTCCTTTTGCAGCAAGGAACAAAAGAGAGTACCAAGGGCATGGCTGGGCCTCAACAAAAGAGAAAAGAGAAAAATCACCTAATGAGGATGTCGAGATAAGTGCTTGTGAAGAAAACTGGCAAAAAAGAGCTTTTAGTCTAAAATCCATAAATAAGTGTGCATCAGATGGGTACTAGAACATTTTTAACAAGACAGACCATGAAAACTATCCTTCTATGCAAGAGCTGCACGCCTGACAAAAATCTCCTTTCTTTACAAGACATTTTTTCTTTCAAATATTAATTTAAAAAGAAATACTTGAAAATTAAGATGTTTTATTCACGTCTCTGAATCCATTATAGAGTGGGTGCCACATAAAGAATTGTTTTTGAGATATAATTATCAATGCTGCTGGCTTCTTAGAGGTCAAAGGTTTTGCATGAATATATGAAGTTGCTCATGAAGAAAAGCTGAACAGAGGATATTTTGACCTTGGAGACTTTCGTAGCATTTTCACTCTTCAAATGAAAGAAGCAGTAGATACAGTTGAAGTTGTTAACTCTATACAGCTCTTCTTTCTGTCTTTTCTGATATGTTTGAGCCTTGCCTCCTCTCCTGAAATTGGGAGACTCATTTTGCTGTATTAGAAGCAATGATGGTTCAGATATACAGAATATGACCCGCCTGCCTTTGGTTGTTCCCTCAGCTAGTGCTGGAATCTTTCCCAAATCAGTAGTTTACCTGGGCAGAAGCAGGCGGCTCTGAGATCAAGCAGATTCGTATTCAAATGATGTTGTTACTGTCCTCCCTCTGTATCTGCAGGACCCCTGTGGATACCCAAATTAGTGGACGTTCAGGTCCCTCGTATAAAATGGCTCACTGAACCCTGCCTTCTGCACCTGCAGGTCCCACACCCCCACATTCTGCATTTGCAGGTATGGAGTGCCAACCGCATTTATTACCGGTACTGGCCAAACTACTTTTGTAGGCTCACTTACTCATTTGTAAAACTGGAGATAAAAAATTTGCCTATCTAAAATATTTATTGTGAAAATCAAATGAGAAGATATTTGCAAAGTGATTAGCATACTGCTTTGGTGTATGGAAAACAACCCAGTAAATGGCCACTCAGCGGTACCTGACTCTTTGTGACCCCATGAATTCTCCAGGGCAGAATACTGGACTAGGCAACTATTCCCTTCTCCAGGATATCTTTCCAACCCAAGGACTGAACCCAGGGCTCCTGCATTGCAGGCAGATTCTTTCCCAGCTGAGCCATGAGGGAAGCCCAAGAATACCAGAGTGGGTAGCCTATCCCTTCTCCAGGGTATCTTCCCAACCTAGGAATCGAACCAGAGTCTCCTGCACTGCAGGTGATTATTTACCAACTGAGCGATCAGGGAAGCCCTAATAAATGCTAACTATCATTATAATTACAATCTCATTGCAATCCTGGGAACCTGCACTGTCCTAAACAGTGGTTCACAACCTTCCCAGACTCAGTGCCACAAAGATGAATATCAGGCTCCTGATACTCATTGGTTACAAAAAAACAAAAACAAAAACCAAGAAACCCTACCTATAAATAAAGGAGAGAGAAAAAGAAAGTAGTTTATAATGAAAGAACCACATGTTTACTTAGATTAGAATCTACACCAGTTTGAGAGCTACAAAGCTGACTGTCTGGTATTGAAACACCAGAAACAACTTTGTGGTTAGGAGCATGATATTTCAAAATGGAGAACATGTCTCTGTAAAATTATGAACAAAACAAAGGGCAATCTTCCATGGATTTACATGATAGATACATTTCCGGAAAGGTGAGTGATTCTAAAAGTTGTGCTAAATATACTGTGTTAATATGAAAAGCAAAGTTAGGTTTTCATCATTTTAGCTTTCATCATTAAGGCTGACAAGCGACACAACTGAGTGGAGTGCAGACTAAGAGGGGACACCCAAGAAATAACTACACACTTGTGTTACCGAAAGTGGGTCTTGCTGCTCACCATTCCAAAGTCATCAAGAGGCAAGGTCGGTGGAAAGGAAAGTTAGATTTATCTCAGAGGCTGACAACTGGGGGTGGGTGGAGTTCTGTCCAAAGGCTGAATCCCTAACCACTGACGATCAGTGAGTAAGACATTTTATAGGCAGAGGGAGGAGCCAACATGAAGAGCACGGTCAGCTCTGAAATGTGCTTTAAGCCATAAACAAAAAGCCAGCAGTGATACACATTATAAGTGGTTATACTCTGATAACTTCTAGACAATTTCTTTATCCTGAACACTGGAGTCAAAAGGAAAACAATAACATCTTTTCATTAGAGTTAAAATTAAAAAAAAAAAATTTTTTTTTTTTACTAATTTCTTTTTTCTGAGATGACTCAAGGGCCCTCTGGAAAACTCAAAGTTAGCTAGAGAAACAAACTTACAATCTTATCAAAAGCAGCTCAATATTCCAGGAGAACTTTTGTTCTTCTATCAGAGAGAGAAAACAAAATTGTCTTGCATCATTTCTCTGTTAATAACAAAATTCATTTACTTACCTAATTAAATTCAATCTAATCTTAATTCTGACAATTCACAGCATTTTTTCTCAAAGTTCCTTTTTCACAAATATTTTATCACTTTTTGGATCCATATTAATTTCTCTCTTATTTTCTTACACATAAGCAAACAGCCCCAGGACAAAATTATTCTTTATTTTTTTCTAAACAAAAATCTCTAGTCTTTATAACTTCTCTTGCTGGCAGCACATGTTATACTTCCTTTACACAGTGAAATGCTTCCCTTGTCATTTTCACATATTACAATTTTTAACGCTTGAAAACCTTAACAAAACCAAGAAACAAGTAACGGTTTCCAGAATGGTAAAATTATTCTTTATTTTTTTCTAAACAAAAATCTCTAGTCTTTATAACTTCTCTTGCTGGCAGCACATGTTATACTTCCTTTACACAGTGAAATGCTTCCCTTGTCATTTTCACATATTACAATTTTTAACGCTTGAAAACCTTAACAAAACCAAGAAACAAGTAACGGTTTCCAGAATGGAATGGTTTCCAGAATGGCTATACCAGAACTTTCTGACCGGCAAACTTAAGAACATATTTCATAAACTCTAAGAAATATATATTTTTCATAACACAATATCTCTTTTATGGTACAAGATGTGTTTAATAAACCTAGTCGTCTTTCCTCTTTTTTGTTTTCTTGGCTTGTAGTTTTACTTATTAACCCAAAGCTGAAGTCTCCACAAAGTGGGTTGTTTGCATTTTAAGGACATGATAAGCATTAACTTCAAGCTTTCTCTTAGTCATATTTCTGTTCTCTCAAGGTCAGAATTCTGAAAGCAATATTTTATCAACCTAACTTTCTTTAATTGCGTATGCAGAAAGAATCAGTTTTGGAGTTTTGAGTTTCTTCTTAGCCATTTTCCTCCAGAGCCTAAATAAATACAGGGACAAAAAGTCATCTTTCTTTTTTCTTACTCATGGTTTCATAGCTTAATTTTTTCTGAGCTGAACATGAATTCCTCATTTCACAAAAGGCAGCAAGAACATCAACCCCACAAATGGAATACACACTCACACACCAGAAGACAGAACTGTCACAAACCCTCCAAAGGAGGACCCATATGGAGTCCCAGACATACACTTCTCAACACAAATGGGCCTCGATGGCAGACACACGGCAGAACCAAGGGGCGAAAATGCCCAGACAGCACACGTGGTGCTCAAAACAGGAGTTAGCAGGTTGCACACTGGTGGACTTACTGTCCGCTCGTCCAGAGGCGTCTTTCCACTCCACCAAGGAAAGAATACCTTGGCCACCAGTGCTGAGCAGGGGAGAAACAGAGAGGAACCCAGAAACAAAGCTTCGGCAGCTGCTAGGAACGGCCCTGCGGCCGGGAAGCCAGGAGCGATTGCTTCCCGCAGGCTTCCAGGCGTCATCATGGCGGCGGCTCCGCTTGGGAAAACCTCGGGAACGAGATACCGCGAGAAACGCAGCTTCGTGTTGGTGCCAAAATCTGGTATTGAAAGTGGGTCCAGGTGCTCACAGCTCAAAAGCCAACGAAGAGGCAAGGCTGGGGGAAAGGAGAGTTTGCTTGTTTTCAAAGGTTGGTATCCAAGGGGGTGGGAGGACACCTTTCCCAAGGCCAACTCCTTCCTCCCCCTGCTGACAAGCAGTGGGCGAGAGCTTCTGCAGGTGGAGGGACGGGAGTCATGCAGACAGCACAGTAGGCTCCACAGTCATTGAAACTGGTCGTCAGTTATCTGGCCGGTGTCATTCTGATTCTTTTCAGTACAGTTCATCTTCAGTGCCAGGGTCAGTTTGTTCCCATTTCTTTGAGGCCAGGTCTCAGAATTGTGGGAGCTTTTGTAATGGCTACAGTCTGATCGTCATGGAGTCAACTTCTTCCACCTGGTGAAGGTTCTGGTCTCTACAAGACAGCTCACAAGATATAGCTTAGAATATTATCTGTAGCCTTTGAAAAAGAACGAATATCCTTCACTGTGCTTAATGACTGCTGCTGCTGCTGCTAAGTCGCTTCAGTCGTGCCTGACTCTGTGCGACCCCATGGTCTGTAACCTACCAGGCTCCTCTGTCCATGGGATTTTCTAGACAAGAATACTGGAGTGGGTTGCCATTTCCTTCTCCAGACAGATTGGAACTGTTGGACGAATGGCAGCAAAGATTACCGAGGTAGGCTGAATAATGGCCTCGAAGGTATAAGGCCTAATACTTAGAACCTGTGAAAGTCACCTTATTGGGAAAGAACCTTTGCAGATGGGATTAAGCTGAGGAGCCTGAGATAGATCCTAAATGACACAGAAAGTATTCAAATAAGATGGAGAAGTTGTGATATTGTAATTTATTATAGGAAATATATATTTTATCTTAATCCTGTTCCTGGCACAGAGCTCCTAAAACTGCGAATTTCCTGTGATGAGAGACATCAAGGTGTCTTTTGTTGTGTTAATGAGTGACTTAATAAGCTTCTGGGCTCCTCCCCACAGACCTGACTGGTGTGTCTCTTCTATCGGTCTCTTCCTGAGCTCTATCTTTCCACAATGAATGGGTGATCCAGTAAGTACAATGTTTCTTTGAATTTTGTGAGCTCCTCTAGCACGTTAATCAGACCCAAGGAGGGGGTTTGTTAGAAGTGCCGGTGGCAATGTGGACTTGCAGTTAGCATGACTTTGGGGGAGGGGGAAAAGAGCCATCCTTCAGGACTGGGCCATTGGCCTGTAGTATCTAACACACCTTCCAGATAGATGGTGTCAGAGTTGAGTTCAATTACAGGACACCCTGGTAACAGAGAGGTGCTTGGCGGTGTGGAATAAAGACAGACATTGGAATCAGTGTGGAAATCTTATAGATGGAGGGAGAGCTGACACACAAAGAGCAGGAGGCATTGTGACCTTGGAGGCAGAGTGGAGGGATGTTGCCACAAGCCAAGGATCCTGGTGTTCACTAGGAGCAATTCTCCCCTGAGCCTCCAGAGGGAGCACTGCCTGCTGGCACCTTGGTTTCTGCCCAGGGATACTGTTTTGGATTTCTGGCCTCCAGAACCTGATTGAATAAATCCCTGTTGCTCTGCACCACCAGGTTTGTAGTAATCTCTTATAGCTGCCATGGGAAACAAATAGAATGAAAAAGAGGTAGAGGAACCAGAGATCAAATTGCCAACATCCCCTGGATCATGGAAAAAGCAACAGAGTTCCAGAAAAACATCTATTTCTGCTTTATTGACTATGCCAAAGCCTTTGACTGTGTGGATCACAATAAAATGTGGAAAATTCTCTAAGAGATGGGAAAACTAGACCACTTGACCTGCCTCTTGAGAAATCTGTATGCAGGTCAGGAAGCAACAGTTAGAATTGGACGTGGAACAACAGACTGGTTCCAAATAGGAAAAGGAGTACGTCAAGGCTGTGTATTGTCACC